>BGNK01002616.1:3932-45625 GCA_003297005.1 Symbiodinium sp. clade A Y106
CTCAAGAAGCCACTTGGTGAAGACAAACACCAAGAACTTTTGAAAGCCATCGCACGTGCTCCCGAAATCCTCAAAGGCCTTCCCAAAGAACACCTTGAACTTTTGCGCGACAAGATGTCTCATTTGGGATGCACCGTAGCAATGGCATCCAAGATCAAAGGCCCAGAGATCATTACGGTTTTGCTTGCTGCCACCGCTCTTAGCGACATCTGACTCGGATCAGAATCTGGAGCTTTGTANTACGGTTTTGCTTGCTGCCACCGCTCTTAGCGACATCTGACTCGGATCAGAATCTGGAGCTTTGTATGAGGACAATTCAGCCCTACTACTTCGTGGACTTATGATCTTATTACACTTTTTCCTTTGACGTGAGCGATTACATTTCACTTCGCATTTCTACACGTGTGTTAGCTGCTTTCATCTTTATACAGGGCATCTTCCGGAGTTGTTCTCAAGCATTGCACATTAAGACGTGGCAACGAAGACTTCATCATTTACGAGGACTGAGTCTTNGGAGTTGTTCTCAAGCATTGCACATTAAGACGTGGCAACGAAGACTTCATCATTTACGAGGACTGAGTCTTCAAGATTTCTCCGATTTGTTTCAGTCCAGTAACACCGTCTACGTGATGTTCATGCCGCTCACCAAAAAGCGAGGTTGGCACTATCGGTGTGGTGCTCTTCTACAGCGAAAACGCTTCTATGTTGGATCCACCTCGGTTTCAGTCCACTCTCGTCAAGATGCACGACTTNATGTTACACTACTTTCATTCTCATGGAGATTTATTTGATGCAATCATCATTCCGCTCTACAGTTTCACCAATCTTCCACAAGCCCGAGCTACTGAGTATTCTTTTATACATTCCTGGAAACCACAGTTCAATGCGCCTTGGGTAGTCAAGCTGAATCCGACCTCTACGACAAGATTTACTCAGCCTTTTACAGTACGATCTTCGTACGCTAGTCCTGGCAAGAGACTTTGGATGAAGGTTCGACGACGATTGCATACTCTAGGACTTTTACATCTGTACCAGAACACCATTCTCGAGCCCATCGACAACTGGCTGTTGCTTATCAANAGGGATGAAAGCCTTTCAAACAGAGAAAAGGCTTAGGAGTGCAGAGTTTCATCACCAACAAGTTTATGCACTTTACCGCCTTTGCAATTTACTGGATGATCCGCCTCAAACTGCAGTTCAACCATTCTGCCACGCATATTACAGTTCAGACAGTGCGTCATTCCACGTTCGCCCCGCCCGTTAGTACTACCGCTTCTTGCTCATCAACCTTATCAACGCGCAGTCGAACGTTGGGTCGCTGACATTATCANCGTCATTCCACGTTCGCCCCGCCCGTTAGTACTACCGCTTCTTGCTCATCAACCTTATCAACGCGCAGTCGAACGTTGGGTCGCTGACATTATCAGCAACTCCAAAGATTATATGGTACGGTTTCACCTCCCTCATAAGAAATGTGTCGCTGGCAAGCACCGTTCTCTTCGAGATGTTATTTACAACAACATTTCTATGGCTGAGTCGTGGTCTTGGGAATCGCCACCGAGTTGCAATTNCCTCATAAGAAATGTGTCGCTGGCAAGCACCGTTCTCTTCGAGATGTTATTTACAACAACATTTCTATGGCTGAGTCGTGGTCTTGGGAATCGCCACCGAGTTGCAATTGTTCTCAGTTGCGACAGCGGCATCCTTTCGCCAAATTTGTTGATGGACATTTGGCATCACCTTTATCGTTGATGTCTTTTTCTGGGCGACTCCAGCATATTCTACAGTACTCGATGGATTCTCAACTGTTCCCCAACTTGCATCATTACATCTCTCGTACATGGCCTGTCGTTGATCGATGGCTTCGGCATCACAATATCTTTACAGTGGATTATGAACAGTGGCGTCACTTTGTATTGCAAGAATGGCCTCAACACAAATCTGAATCTTTTCACCGCTTGAAGCACAAGGATGCTACCTTCCTCAAAGAATCACTTTGTGGTTTATTTATTCATGGTCGCGATCATGCAATCACTCATGGTCATGCTTTTTGTCAGCGCTTGGCTTGGGAGACTTACAAGGCTACATTTGGTGACACAAATGTTTATGAGCAACTCCCCATGCAACCTTCCCAGGCTGAAGCTTTCCTTCGCAGCACAACGTTTAGATTGTTCCTGCGTAGCTACAAGTGGGGTGTGGATCTACGTACGTCCAGTTTACCTATTGCATATATCCTTCTCAAGCAGAAGAAGGATTTCAAAGCGGCTCGTCCCATCATTTCATACGTTCACTTTCTGTATGCCAAGCTTTTTCGTGCTNTTGCATATATCCTTCTCAAGCAGAAGAAGGATTTCAAAGCGGCTCGTCCCATCATTTCATACGTTCACTTTCTGTATGCCAAGCTTTTTCGTGCTACTGCCATTGCGCTGGACCTCATTATTCGATGTGTCTGCCCGCGTTCGTTTGGTCTTGATACTTTACCAAGCATTCTACAGAAGATGACCGTGTTTCTTCAGCAACTTCCAGACGATGCTGATCCTGTTGTTTACAATCAAGATNTTCTCGCATTCTTAGTGCAGTACGCTGGGCAGTAGCTGAATACTGCCTCATCAAGAAGGTGGACTTGGATTCCACTTCGTTTTCAGTAAATCTTCAAGAACAGGATACCAAACTTCGTATTTGGAAAGGTCGACCACGAAAAGCTGCAAAACACACTTTCCTGATACACCTTTCCGATATTGTCAACATCTGTGAGCTCAGTTGCGATGCCAGCGTATTTACAGTTATGCACAAGGTATTTCGTCAATGTCGTGGTGCAACAATCGGCAACCAGATCACCCCAATGCTGGCTGGTCTTACTGTTTCGATTGAAGACGAGATCTACGTACGACACCTGCAAAGCTTCTTTGTTAACAACAACGAACTGTTCTTCTGTACCCGATATGTAGACAATCGACTCGTGGTCGTCTCCCGACGACTTCTTCAGGACTACCGGGACGTAGTAAAGAATTGATTCAATTTTTATCAGGCCCCTGTAGAACTTGAACATGTCACCAGCAAAGATGTCACTGAAGAGTTCCTTGGATTCGATCTTCAACTACAACATCATCGCCTGCTGTTGATACTCCGTCCTGAACGGTGGAAGATTCGCGAGCCCAACAGTGCTGGTCCTGAAAGACACCGAACTGCTGCATTTCATTGCGCTCGCCTACATATAGAGAGACATGTTTGGCCCTCAACTGTTCGTGAAAGTCAGCTTGTACAGTGGCGCCAGCATTTTGCTGCCGCTGGATACCCTTCGCTGTGAAAAGTCAGCTGTGAACAAACGAATAACTGTTCCGTCAGTGTCTCTCTTGTTCTCTTCTCCTTGTGATTCACGCTTTACTNCAAACGAATAACTGTTCCGTCAGTGTCTCTCTTGTTCTCTTCTCCTTGTGATTCACGCTTTACTGCTGCATCTTTTCAGCTTTTTCAGGCTCATCACATTGTAGTTTCCACACGTCTGTCGCCATGCACTCCAATGTGTTGGGATCAGCGCACGATCCTCTACTACCTTTGACCAGATGGATCCAGTACACCCAGACAGAACTTCAAAGCGTTCGCGCTGATCTAATTCATCATCGCGAAAAAGAACTTGCGGTACGGCGCCTACAGCAGTCTCAGCTCGACTCTCTACAAGTGCAGATCCGTGAACTAGCTCAACAGCAAACTGAGTTTTCGGAGCAAATGACAGAAGTGGCCAACGCGGTAACCGACATGTTTCACCAACTAGGAGTCCTTCGCAATACTTTCAAAGTACGATACTTGCTGTACCTTCGTCATTTTGAAAGCCCCCAGCAGTTGCCGCCAACACAATTGGCTGCTACACAACCGGAAGATGTCCCAGTCTCATAAAACAACTTCAGACTTCGCACCTGCAGAGGCTATGTAAAAGAATACTGCTCCTTGCTGTGCCATTAGTTACTTTTACCAATCGCGATGTTGTTCTTCAGTACTGGGCTCGAGGATAGTTTCGCTCCCTACAACATGANAGTGCGGCATGACTGTGGGACCGCACTCAACGAAGCTACCACAGTCATGGGATACCGAGTCTGATCAACTCGGCGTACCTGCAATTCTTCGGATTAGAGCCGGGCCCCCTGTGGCGGCAGAGGATCATACAATAAGAATGAACATATGTAACCTAGCAAGCGGCATCCCATGGGATGACCGGTCAGCAAGTGTGTGCGTGCGTGTGCGTGTGTGTGCGTGTGTGTGGATCTCCGTGCTAAGAGTGAATCCACGGAACCCTCAAACCAAACAACCTGAATTTTGGACTCGATTTTTCGGAGCAAGGGGCTGAGGGCCCGTCACTGGTACCTCAGCCAACGAAGACTACAAGTGGCAGGGCGTGGAAACGTACCTGCGAATTAAAGGGGGAGGGTGCACCTGGGTCTTCGTGACAACTGGTGGCCCTCATGAGGAATTCCTGGGTCCGTCGTGGCAGCTGGAGTCCTCACCCCTTACAAGTACAAAACATGTACTTAAAAGGCAACCTCCTGTGGTGCCAAGATTAGAAAAAATGGACAGGCCCCCTGTGGTGTCCAGATTAGACTGGCGGGTCTTGAGTCCTGATTGGTTCCGGAACCCCGAAAGCTTCATGCTTTCAAGATTACATCAAGCATGGCTTGATAAACAACAGATGAGTGGCTGCGCGATGGATACCTAAGTGTGACCCAGGTAGTTGCAAGCTGGTCTTGTATTCGTTTATCGTGCTACCTGCGGCGGGGTCCCCCCGTGCATATACCTGCCAGACCTGTTACGATAAAGGCAGGGATCTTGTGATTGGCTCCCGAAGTGGAACCGCCAGGTCCGAATAAAATTCCAGCTCTGATGGTGCCGGCATTCGATTTGTTGGGTCGCGATGTTTTGCTCGTTACTGGCTTCATGCCAGCTCTTGATGCCAGGTTTCATTGCAGGTCTTGACTTTTTTGCAGATCCGATGGAACCACCGGCTTTACTATCCGCAGACCACAATTTCAGAGTTGCTCCGATGAATTCAGGCCTTTATAGTGAAATCGGCCCCTGTGCCAAGATTAGCTAGCCGCCCCTGCGCGAAGGATCAGGTATCTGTTTTCGACATGCTGTGAAGTTTCTCCAACGCCCTGGCTGGGTTCAGCTGTCGGTCGTCAGCGGGGCTGCGGCTGCTTGGTAAGACCTGCGAATTGCAGCGTCTTGACACTACATAAGAGGATTTGCGCTACGGGGCTGCGGCTGCTTGTAAGACCAGCGAACCGTCAGCGCATTCCTCCAACATACATTTATCCTACCTATTCGTCGTAGACGAGAACGGGGTTTGAAGTGCCCAATGTGGGCCACCCCCAATTTTTCGTAGTCCATTTTTCCGTTTTCTCTTTTGCTTTTGCAGGTTCGAAGTACTGCAATGCGCCAAGCGCAACCTACCACCTGTTTAGTTTGCTGCTACCGTTTTACGGTTTCACAGCCTGTCGGCCGCCCTTCTGCCAGGGCAGTGTTTGCAGTTTTTTGGTTTCGTTGTTTTCCTTTCCATTCTTTCGGCACTGCAGCCATACAGGCCCGTGCCAGCCCCAAGGGCAGCTTTCAGCTGAAGCTACGTGTGTCTGCCTAAGTGTGGACAGCACGGATGTGCTTTGCCATCAAGGCTTCCTGTGTGTGTGGACCTCTGTTGCTAAGAGTGAATCNGAAGCTACGTGTGTCTGCCTAAGTGTGGACAGCACGGATGTGCTTTGCCATCAAGGCTTCCTGTGTGTGTGGACCTCTGTTGCTAAGAGTGAATCCACAGAACCTTCAAACCAAACAACCTGAATTCTGGATTCCATTTTTCGGAGCAGGGGCTGAGGGCCCGTCACTGGTACCTCAGCCAACGAAGACTACCAGTGACAGGGCGTGGAAACGTGCCTGCGAATTAGAGGGGGGGGGGTTCACCTGGGTCTTCGTGACAGCTGGCGGCCCTCATGATCCGTCGTGGCAGCTGGAATCCTCACCCTTTACAAGTACAAAACATGCACTTAAAAGGCAACCCCCTGTGGTGCCAAGATTAGAAAAAAATACAGGCCCGGTGGTGTCCAGATTAGACTGGTGAGCCTTGAGTCTTGATTGGTTCCGGAGCCTCGAAAGCTTCATGCTTTCAAGATTACATCAAGCATGGCTTGATAAACAACAGATGAGTGGCTGCGCGATGGATACCTAAGTGTGACCCAGGTAGTTGCAAGCTGGTCTTGCATTCGTTTATCGTGTTACCTGCGGCGGGGTCCCCCCGTGCATATACCTGCCAGGCCTGTTACGATAAAGGCAGGGATCTTGTGATTGGCTCCCGAAGTGGAACCGCCAGGTCCGAATAAATTGCCAGCTCTGATGGTGCCGGCATTCGATTTGTTCGGTCGCGATGTTTTGCTCGTTACTGGCTTCATGCCAGCTTTTGATGCCCATTTTCATTGCAGGTCTTGACTTTTTGCAGATCCGATGGAACCACCGGCTTTACTATCCGCAGACCACGATTTCAGAGTTGCTCCGATGAATTCAGGCCTTTATAGTGAAATCGGCCCCTGTGCCAAGATTAGCTAGCCGCCCCTGTGCGAAGGATCAGGTATCTGTTTTCGACATGCTGTGAAGTTTCTCCAACGCCCTGGCTGGGTTCAGCTATCGGTCGTCAGCGGGGCTGCGGCTGCTTGGTAAGACCTGCGAACTGCAGCGGCTTGACACTACATAAGAGGATTTGCATTACGGGGCTGCGGCTGCTTGTAAGACTTGCGAACCGTAAGCGCGTTCCTCCAATATACATTTACCCTACCTGTTCGTCGTAGACGAGAACGGGGTTTGAAGTGCCCAACGTGGGCCACCCCTAATTTTTCGTAGTCCATTTTTCCGTTTTCTCTTTTGCTTTTGCAGGTTCGAGGTACTGCAATGCGCCAAGCGCAACGTTTAGTTTGCTGCTACTCGTACCGTTTTACGGTTTCACAGCCAGCCGGCCGCCCTTCTGCCAGGGCAGTGTTTGCAGTTTGTTCGGTTTCGTTGTTTTCCTTTCCATTCTTTCGGCACTGCAGAGTCATAGGCCCGTGTCAGCTCCAAGGGCAGCTTTCAGCTGAAGCTACGTGTGTCTGCCTAAGTGTGGACAGCACGGATGTGCTTTGCCATCAAGGCTTCCTGTGTGTGTGGACCTCTGTTGCTAAGAGTGAATCCACAGNGAAGCTACGTGTGTCTGCCTAAGTGTGGACAGCACGGATGTGCTTTGCCATCAAGGCTTCCTGTGTGTGTGGACCTCTGTTGCTAAGAGTGAATCCACAGAACCTTCAAACCAAACAACTTGAATTTTGGATTCCATTTTTCGGAGCAAGGGGCTGAGGGCCCGTCCCTGGTACCTCAGCCAACGAAAACTACCAGTGACAGGGCGTGGAAACGTACTTGCGAATTAAAGGGGGAGGGTGCACCTGGGTCTTCGTGACAGCTGGTGGCCCTCATGAGGAATTCCTGGGTCCGTCGTGGCAGCTGGAATCCTCACCCCTTACAAGTACAAAACATGTANCTCATGAGGAATTCCTGGGTCCGTCGTGGCAGCTGGAATCCTCACCCCTTACAAGTACAAAACATGTACTTAAAAAGGCAACCCCCTGTGGTGCCAAGATTAGAAAAAAGGACAGGCCCGCTGTGGTGTCCAGATTAGACTGGTGAGCCTTGAGTCTGATTGGTTCCGGAACCCCGAAAGCTTCATGCTTTCAAGATTACATCAAGCATGGCTTGATAAACAACAGATGAGTGGCTGCGCGATGGATACCTAAGTGTGTGTGTGTGTGTGAGAGAGAGAGAGAGAAGCTCGTGTGCCAGGGCTTTACTGGATGTCAGCAAGGGGTGCCAGGGGAGTGCAGAAGGCTGGCACCAACTGCGACCGAGACCTTTCTGCTTTCCTGTGATGTCGACTTGGGACGCCAAGTCGACGTACCTGCATTGTACAGGGGGGTCGTTACAGGTTTTCAAGTGAGAAAGACCCAATGCTTGGATTGCATATCTGCGCAAGTGTGTCACGCTTTGTTACTGCAGGTTTCCGGTCAGCAGGGGCTGGACATGTGCATTGGTCGCCGGCCCACCACGAACAAGGCATTGCACATCCATTGCACGTGCTGATGCAGTTCAGGACGCTTCAATGTGCTCTTGGAAGAACGTGTCATAGCGACCAGGCTGAACGGCTAAACCACAAACCTGGCAAGCCGACTCAGTTGAAGAGAATAAAGCAATTGAGGTCCGTTTGAAATTTAAAAACTCGCATGTTCCTGGTCATGGAGGCTAGTTCTATCCAAACATCTTCATGTTACTGATATGGCTGCGGACGAATGCACAAGAAGGCAAAAACTTATGTGTGTGCTTTCGTTTGTGTGTCTGCGCGTGTTTGTTTGAGTTGGTGGGACCAAGGGATGGATATCTTGTCACATCTTGCCAAGCTTCAACCTGCAGAACCCAAATCTGGTACTGAAATGTCCCAGCCTGGATTGCAACTGAAAGCAGCCAGCGCGAGCGCGGAAAGCCATCCAATTCCTGGTAGCATTCTGAAGCTTAATTTCTGGCTACGACAAAAAGACACGTCACCGGAACCGTCATCTGGGTCGGTTGTCGTGCCACTTAGCTGCTGGTCCTCCTCTAAGTTGCCGAGCCAAATTTCGAGCAGCCTCTGGCAATTCCGACATTTATGGCAAGTGCAGGCTTCGTGGCAAGGGAGCAAGCTTGATCCTGTTGCTGTGCACAATGGCTCCGCGACAGAGCTCAACAAGGCACAAACACCTATCACCAACCCTACGGCGATCCAGGCCCACTGGTACATTGTGCAAAGTCAGTAGGGAGCCGGTAGAGAACATTCCTCAGAGTCCTTGGGTGCAACATTCATGTTGCCACGGTTCGCGTCTCGCCAGTGTGAGGACACGTACGTAAGGAATTCATCACAACGAGACGGTGTAGAACTTGACTGACTCCGCGTGCTTCCCAGACTGCGTCTCGTCAGCTAGCTCAGCTGCGTTCTCTGACGCTTTGCCGAGCTCGTCGCATCTTAATCAACATCGCATCTTTAGCCCTTTATCCAAGATCCTTGGGCTGATCGTCGCTCGGGCATTGCTTGCTCACAGACTTCGCCGTCGTACCACCGATTCTATCGCACCTGGGGGCAACAGCCCCTTACGATAAAGCACCCCG
Source organism: Symbiodinium sp. clade A Y106 (assembly GCA_003297005.1). Classification (NCBI taxonomy): domain Eukaryota; class Dinophyceae; order Suessiales; family Symbiodiniaceae; genus Symbiodinium; species Symbiodinium sp. clade A. The sequence goes on from BGNK01002616.1 coordinate 13,125, forward strand.
CATCGCTTGTAGGGCTGCTGACTGCAGCTTGTCTACAGTACTGAAAGCCAGGAGTTGGGATCGCGTCTGCCGTCGCAGCTGATCTGCGACCACATCGGTTTCACTTACTGTCGAGACTGGCTTTTCAGAGACGGCTTCGCCATGCACATGTGCTCTTGCTGCCTCTGTTGCAGGCATTGCATGCTTAGGGAGCTGGCCTGTTCAGAGCAAGTCCAACGGCCTGCGAAAAGCAGGCTGCTCAAGGATGCCTATCGAACGTGATCAAGTGATCAAACACAGGCGCGGGCGGTCGCGGATACCAAGCCAATGGTGGCGCTGCCAAGGAACGCTTTCCAATTGCTGGCCTTCCAGTCTTCATCATCACTGCATGGTCTGTTCTCTCCGTCAGACGGTGCACGTTGTCGCAACTTGTTTCTCTGGGTTCCCGGCCCCGCAGCTCATGCTTGGTTTCACGGTTCACCAAGGATTCCGCAACAGAGAAAGTAAAGCTGTCTGAAGCACTCCTGTTGATGCACACATCTCACCACGAATGTAACTCTGACATGTATTGCCGCCTTCAACTGGAAAGACAAATGTCTGCGTCGGATTGACAGGAAAGAGCACTGGCCCGCAGCGACAGCAACATCATCACCATGATGGTCATCATCATTGCTCATGCATGTACCCGCAAAACCCGGAGCAGCCTCTTGCTTTAATGCAGAATCTTGTTCCTCTTAGAAGCTTGTGAGTGGAACTGGTAGAGCCGACTGTCAGCATTTATGTGGATGTCGAGATCATTGGCACGCGGTGTCGCAGGCGGTTACACCCATCGAGGCATCCCAACTGCGGAGCCGGCATTGAAAAGGTCACTGCCGGCCAGAAGCTCGTCAAGATCCAATGCCTTGCCACGGATGGGCCGATTGGGCCACTCTTTCTAGCAGGACAGCCATGACAGCAACCGATGTGCAAGGCCGGACTACACTCTTCTCTTAAGGACCCCGAATAAGAAAACGCTACGAGGCAATTCGTAAGGAGAGTCCACGGATGCAAATGCTCAGATAGATCTAGTCACGTCAAGTCGGCCAGGCATCCTCAATGAGAGTCTTATATCACTGCTTACATGACCTATATCGCTGCTTAAATAAGCCTGCTGCATTCCCCGGCATGCCTGCGCGGCTTGGATGCTCTGTGGCTGCTCCTCTTCTTCTCTCGCCTTCCGCGATTTCTTCTCCTTCTTCCATTTCTTTCCATGCTTTTCCTTCTTGTCCTTCTTGCTCCTCTCCTTCCTCTTGTCGCCCTTCTTTGGGGCCCTGTCGCTCAGCCTGGAAGCTGCCGTTGATGGCTCCACTTCTTGTGGTCCCTCCTCCTCGGGCACCTCGCATACTTCCGGCCCTTAGGGAGCAAAGCCTCTAGAAGAGTCTTGAAGCACGGTGTACAGTGACGCTTCACTGCGGCACACACTGTTTTGTTCCCAGAGTGTACATGCCATGAATGAGATTTTGGCATAAATTTGATCCAAGCATCCCGGATCAGGCCCAGAAGTCTCCGCCTGGATCCATGAAGGATTTGACTAGTGGGGCCCAGAAGCAGACAGGATGTTCATATCAACAAAGCTTTGTCCAATGCCACTCACAAGGGGGTTGATGTTAAACCTCGAAGAATGAAGGCGGAGATGAAAGCTACCTAAATAGAAAAGACCTGCAGACACAAGGAAAGGCAGTCAAAGCCAAACAGCGAAACGCAAACAAAGACGCACAAACACCTGTGACCAAACCGCCCATCCCCCCACACCCACATAGTCCGCACGCAAGCAATGCAATCACATTCTCACTCATCCGCAGGCAGGGATATGGCTGTCAAATGTCTGCAGACCTTGCCTCTGGAGGTCGCGATGCAGAAGGTGCATCCTGACCTGTGGTCCCAGGTAGCTGTGCTGGTACACATATTCTGAATGTGTCGGTCACATGTCTTCAGCCGGTTGCTTGTTGGAAGTGTTCTGACATTCAAGGAACGATATACGATGAGCTGCCAAGGACTAGTCTTGCATGAAGGCTTCTCACTTCAATTGAGGCGTTCGTGAGGCACCCAGTTGGCCAGAAATCCTGCGACTTCGATATCTAGCTGGTGCTTCGGCAGCACTTCTCTGCTCCAGCATTGATTCGCTTTCCCAGGGCTCCTCCGCCCAGCGCAAAGTCACAGTCAACACGTCTGTACGACTTTCCACCGAAAATGCTTGTGCTAACCAACATATGCAGATGACATGCATGCATGCGCACACTATCATGCACACAGACACACACACACATACACATCGAGAGATTTAGGCAGGTAGATGGCTCAGTGGATGGATGGACGGCATTCGGATGGGATGATAGGATGAATGAGATGGACGGATGGATAAAGTAGATAGGTCCATAAATGAATAGGTAGGTAGATACAGATAGACACATAGATACATATACACAGGGAGATAAATAGATAGGCGGACAGGCAGACAGACAAACAGAGAGGAAGAGCGGCCTGGAGGAGAGAGGCTATCCTCACCACTCAGTTTATCAGAATGGAACATTTTTCTTGCCATCGTTCCAAGTCTCATATCAGTTCTCCAATTGCTTGCGCACATCCCCTGAAAGTAGCCATTTCGCGCAAGCCCCAAAACACGCGGCACCCTGTACATGCCATGCGAAGTCATAATATGTGCGCTCTCTTCAGGCTTTTGGATTGCCTATGCATCCTCGTCAAACCAGGTCTGCTCGGATGATTGCCCGTACTGTTCAAAGGGCATGATGCGTGCAGTACTTTCCGCATTGCCACTCTAGAGATCGAACCCGAAAACCGAAGAGTACAGTTTGTTAGAGTGTCCTCATCATTGACAAGGCGTACAGCCTTTGTGCACAGACACAGTCTGGCGATACCCATCAGACCCTAGCTACCCAACAGACTGCATGTACCTGTGAGCTTTGGTTCCACACGTCATGCACGTCATGCTCGACACCATCGTCATGCACTTCTGCAGCCACGAAGTGTTAGCTGCTCTGGTATGGTCCACCAGTCACCGAATGACGTTGAGTGACCTGCGACCGGCCGGACTCGGGGCATCTGCACTCGCGGGCATCAGCACAGGCTGGGGCGCAAAGGGCGCCGCTTCATCTCAGTATCTTCTAGAAGGAAATGTTTATGAAGTGCGGAGTGTGCCAGTAGATCTCACTCACAGAGTCTGCAGACTTCAAATGCTGCAGCATGCTGCGGTATGTTCCGATATGTTCCGATGCGAAGTCTTCGAGCCATGATGAGCCATGCCACTGCCATGCGCTGCCTGAAGCGGAGAATATCAGGTGCCGCTGTGCTGCACACGAAAAATCAAGGGGATTACGGATCAGCTCAAGGAGCCAGGAGGAACTGTTGGAAAGCCAGGGGTCGAACATCGAAGGTAGGTTCCTGCTTGATTAGTTAAATGCCTCGCCGAAACACTGTATCTCAGAACTGCGCATATGTGGGGTTAGCCAGAACTATTATCTGCAGACGGGTCTCAAGTTGCAGCACAAACTCCAGAGGAGCAGCACGTGCCTCTATAGCATGACATGCAGATGCAGTCTTTCGGACATGCTTGCATCTCATCTCCATGAGCTCCAGGGCCGGACGGCTGTCTTATTCACAGCGAGCAGATGTGGCGTGTTCATGCAAGGTGATATGGTGAGACGGCGGTGACACTTTATCTTGAATATCCTTGCAGACTGATTGCTTGGACTCGTGCAATGATGAGCGACAGTAACCTGCAAGGACACCGGCCGCACGTCAACTAACCAGTTGAAGTCGTGTGACTCTCCAGTCCTTGGTCAAGCAGTCAGCAACAACACCTCGATCAGCTCTGAGTCACAGGGATCGAGTCCTCTTGGCAATCGTCGTTTTCGGAGTCGCCGCGATCTAAATGTGCCACAAGGCGCTGGGATCGGACGTGTCGGGTGTCACGTTTCGCGTGGCAAGTTGGGTCTCGAAAGGCAAGTCGTTGTAGTCTGCATGATTGTCGTTTTGTCGGAGCAGGTTGTGAAAGTTTACCGGAAACAGACCACCCAAACCACAAGCGGACACGTGGGCGACGAGGCGACGGGTGTCAATGATCTGCATGACAGCTCTGCACCAGGGAGAACCGCAAGGCGCGAACGAACCACACCGGCACGGGACCATGACACAGGAGCAGGGGCACAACCCGCGAGGAAAAAAGGGGTCTCTAGTATCGATCAACAAACAGGGGACTAGAACCCGAGCCTGTAAAACACATCGGACGCACCGTTTCGTTGAAAACTAGGGCCACTAGCCTTGCCTGCCTGCACCTCTGACTGCCAGCACCGAAATACACACTTCACGTTCCATGAGGCGCATACTGGACTCGTCCAGGGCTGTTCCCAGCACAGCTTCTGCCACTTGAGCAGCATCAGGCCTCAAGCAGCAGTGTGCGCGAGGTATTTCGGCGTTAAGCACCTAAATGAAGAGTTACCGGCTGCAAAGTGCGACAAGCGAAAAACCGTTCGTGGGTGCCACTGGCAGTGCTACAGTAGTAATACTAATACTATGACATCAGCTCGAGGGCTAGGTCTGGACAGGATTTGGGATTTAATGTGCGACCAGCTTCGATATCGCTCAATCGTTCATTAGGTCATTCATGACCACAATAGCTACAGGCACGTCACCAACACCTCAAGCCGCTGCAAGAAAGCCCTGTCGCATCCAAATCTGAGGGTGTGTCCGTCGTGAAGCCAAAGGTCCGCTTAGAGTAAAATCTACCTGTGCAGGGCGGCCAATACAGCCCATGGCAGAGGCACCTAGCATGCAATGGCATGCAACGGCATGCAAGCAGAAGGAGCCATGAAGGCTCATAAAACACCTCGATCTTCTGCCCGGCTGCATGCAGAGCAAAGACCGGATACCTTGGACAAGACCGCGAATCACGAACCAAGCCCATCAAACTAACAGAAGAGTCATTTCTGGGCCCAGAGCAGCACCGGCATCCGCTCAAGCGCATCATCTCTGAGCGCACAGGATCCAATGGACCTAGACTCGCATCTACTCCCGACATCTGTTGGTGGAGTGCACGCGCACTACCACGCCAGACCAGCTGTGTTCCAAGCGCCCGGTTGACGTAGAAATGCGTCATTCTGGTTTGGATGTCATGTCTAACTCCTTAGCTGTTGCCAGATGTTCAAGAAGCTCAAGATTGACAGAAGCAAACAGAAGCTGCAACATGTGAACCTGAGTCTGTAACCCAGGGTCATGCCATCAACGAACTGAATCCTTGCTATCAGTCAATCAGTCAGAAGTCCAATGCACCCAGGCTGAGTTTTGGCAACTGAACGACTCCGATCCGCAGATGTGGGAACTCAGGGCTCTGCTTTTCCTGGCAGTTGTTGGCATCCACCACATCACCGATTAATCCAATGTTGCTGTTGTACCTCAACTGGGAAGCTGCAGCAGTAGCAACACTGGCAGCTTTGCTCAGATTCCGGCAAGAACGCATCTTTGATGCGCACACTGTGTACCTTGCGCAATACGGACTCGGTTGGACTTGTGGCACTTGCTTCTTGGCCCAACTTCCTGCCTCAGGCCCGGATGGAATGTGCCCGCACAGGCCAATAGCAAGTCGATCCGTTGTCCTTGCTTCGATGCAGCTAATAGTGCGTGTTGTAAAGCCATTGCCACGTCTTGCCCACCCGCACAACGCTTGCAAGCAACCCCATACACCATATACGAGCCACAGTGTCGAGGTGTATGGCGAAAGCCGGAAAGTTGGAAGATGTGCATCCAAATTTCCAGAACCGAAGCACATGGACAACGCATCTTCCAACTTTGCAATCCCAAACTAGCTTGCCAGACAGAAACCCGCCCCGTTCCCGAGTGCTCCGGTGACAGTATCATGGGAAAGGAGGCCTGTCTGGCCATCCCTTTTCCAAGGGTGCGGGTATGGATCCGCTGAGCGCGGGGCAGGGGGTCGTGCTTGGGATGAAGAAGAAAAAAAGTTGGAACATGCTTAAGAGCGTTTACGATCTTGCCGCGAATGGGGGGAAGTCTATACTGTAGCAAAAGCACAAAGTTGGAAGATCCGATTCCAGACCAAACGTTCCGTTTCCCAGCTTAGGCGTTCAATATATCTCCTTCTGCGAGTAGCATGATCTAGCTGCACGGGTGAGCATCCCGAGAGTACGGTGCATGAGTTCTCTCGTCATTGTAGAGAAGGTTTAGGCTGTTGAGTCCGGTTTGCCGCAGCTGGAGTTCCCTCTTTGAGTGTGCGGCGGATCAGGGTTTTTGAGGATCCTCACCTCGAAAAAGGAGTTGCCTTGGGGGAGCCAGGCACAAACAGCTGCGCTGGCGTCTGCCCTGGTGACCCAGGCGCAGGCCTGACATCTTCAAGGGATGCTCGGCGGAGATCACTTGCCAACCCGCGTGAGTTGCCTGCGGCTTTGAGCGTACGCAACTGCGGTTCCCATGCTTTGCTGCTTCGCTCTTGTCCAAGGCCGCAACAGCAAGGAACAAACTGCAAGGGACACGTGCAGCAGCCAGGACACAGCTGTGCCATAAGTCTGGCATGCCCACTTCCAGAAGCAAAAAAATCCATATCTTGGCGTCGCCTCCACAACATTGCCTCGCCTTGCTGTCGGCAAGTTGGGCTCTGCGAGACTGGACTTTGGGCACTCGTCTAAATGCAGGAAAAGATGAAAGTTGCACACTCTCCAGCTCAAGCCAAGCATCACTTTGAGAGATGTGGCGTGCTGGAGCTTGATGCAATTCCCGCCTTAGCACATCTTAGCACGACATCATCATCTGTCCCCTCGACTGCATTGAATGAGTCGACATGCTGCAAACCCTGAGATAATTGTTCGGTTGCCTTGGTCGATCGCTGCTGCGACTGACACTAAACTTACGTGTTCTTAAAGACTTTGAGTGGCCGGTCTCCATGCGTCTTGAGAGCTGACGGGCGGTAGCTCAACGGAAGCTATGATGTATGAAGCCCACGCAATTAATGGCACCGGTGACACTGACGATTTTAATCTCATTGTTCATGTTCAGGTAAGTCGAAACCGCCGGTTCCGAAGGTCCCCTGCCTTACACTGTTCGCCTTCGACGCAAGGCTAGGCAGCTAAAAGCGACCGCAAAAGGCACGGAAGGTACAGACAAGGCAGCAACACGAGTCGAGAGCCCCAAAAACCTCAACCCGAAAAGCAAATGAGGTCTAGAAGATGCTGCATGGGTTGATTGTGCGAAGGCACAATGGTGCCTTCATCGTCGGTGCTCGAAGGTTTGGTGCTTGAATCGGCGGTGCTCCAACTGGGCATGATTGTGCTCGAATCGGGGGCCAGTGCAGCAGAAGTACCAGCATTTCTGCAAAGTTTCCGCTCGGACTTGCACACCCTTCTGCAAGCCCATGAGTTACAGCTCCTCGTCCAAACCCTGCCCTGGACGTGGATCAAAGCAAGGCGTTTTGCATCAATGTCTTCCTTTCGCAATCTCATCTGTTGGATGGTTCTTTGCTTCTGGACCGCTGCATGCCACGCTGGCAAAGTTGACGGGAGACTGCACTGTCGACGCCATGACTGGGTCGATGTCCATGTAGCCTCTTGCAAGGTGGCATGAAAATAATGTGGACGGGTGTAGAAACAAGTAAGAAGAAGACCGACAGCGAAGCTAAGCTTAAGCCTGAACTAGTGGATGCACCAGCAATCTGAACTACATCATTCGATGGGTGCAGAAGCACGCACGAAGCAAAACCTGACGTGATGGATGGGGACGTGCTTCAACAAGCCCAGGCTCTTCATATGTGCACAGTGCATTGAGCGAATGAATAGGAGTTTCGCGAAGAAGTATGTCTGCGCCGGTGAGCTGTTCTCTTTTTCCGGAATCCTTGCTGCTGGAGTCTTTCGTGGACATTGTCGAAACTCTTGCGGTGAACAAGACAAATTTCAGAACGTTCCGGAGCCGGAATGTGCACGTCTGATTTGTCGTGTCAAGCTGCGGAATGCCAATGCTTGGCGAAAGCCTTCGCCTGTCCCGCCCCAGCCTCCCAGCATTGAGAGGCAGTCCACGTTTTCTGTTGTGTTGTTTTTTTCTCCGAGTCTTTCTTTCCGGCTGAAGAGCACTCCCGAGCAGACGCACCCGCCTCGCCCTGTCTCTGCTTCTTCACTACTCCGGAGGCCGCAGGGAGACCTACTGAAGTCTCCTACCAGTGCAGTTTCCCCTGTGCCCTTGCCAAAAAGGTTGAGATTCTACCGAATTCGTGTGGCCCTTGTCTTTTCTCGCTTTTAGCCCCCTTAATGCGAGTTCTACTATGAACGACAGTGGTGGAAACCATGGTCCTTCTCAGAGTTGGACATCAATGTTAGACAGCAGGGGTGCTGGGAATTCATTCTCACTCCCTGACTACTAAAACTAGTGCAAGACTTCCTCTCTCGGCAGCCTCTCTCTCTGATCCTGCCACACACACATGCACGCGTGGACACTGCTTAAGCACAGTGCAAATGAACTGCCTCAGGTTCAGCGCCTCAGCCAACAAATCCTCGGTGGCTCTTCGAAAACAGCATAAGGTATGGCCAAGGTCGTGGTGCTCGACGATAGATTAAGTGGTAGCTAGCCATTCGGACATACAAGCAAGTATGCACGCTGGGACCAGTGCCATGTTCAGCTGCTGGCTTTCTGGCCTACATTTGGATGAGCCGAAGATGCAGGAGCCGATCGAGTCTCAGAAACGCAAAGTCTCAAAGTCTCAGGATCCGGCACTCGCGGAACCGGCAGGTCAGGCTTGTCCTGAAATCACCAACGTCCCCGCCCTGTGGACCAACAAGCATGGAAGCATGGCGAAGCCCTCCAGGCTTCTTTCCGATGGAGCCTCCAGCTGTCGAAGCCAGTCCACAATGATGCCAAAGCAGACCGGATTGAAGTCCAAGAAGTATCTGCCCTGATGACACTCCCCTTTCTACTACCAGGTGCCATATCTGACGATCAGTATCTGCGATAATTTCGGGCAGAGATTCTGACCAGGCCTCGTCGTCGCGGGGTACACTCTGCACATAGGCATCGCTGAACATATGATTCAAGTAACTTCCTCAAGGTGGGAATACTGAAGGCAACAAGACAAACTCGCAACAAAAGCATGCTCCGGACCTTCGATGTGGCACAGAGCCCGCTTTGGAAGGAACAGCAGCTCACCAGAGCAGTTTATTTCGAGGACCTGGCTCACTACTGAAGCTACTCTCGGATAGCCTGCAGGAGTCTTCCCAACAAGCAAGTGCCATACGGAGCTTGCGAAAGACATGAATAGCGACAAGTCATGACGTGACAGCAAACCTCTGGTCAAACTGACGCACACATAGCGTTGGGAGGCCTCGCGGGAAGCTCCAGGGAGGATACTCATCCGCTCACGGAGCCGATCCAGGCGCTTCCACTCGTTTTCGATCTCAGGTGAAAGGGGCGTCTAAAGGATGAACGAAACCAAACGCGGCCTGGGGCACATGGCATAACCCAAACATACCCAAACAGCATTTTTATGGCAGATGCTATCCAGACGATTTTAACTGGACAGCACATGTCTTCCACCTTTCCACTCAACGTTCTTTCGGATCACACTGGGCATGGTGCATCAGCGCGGAGAAGCCTTGAAGTCTTCTTCTGCCCTTTCTGATTCCGTTGCCCCAGCTGTTTCCCAATGTTTCGCGAACCTTTGCTGTGTTGACGCGAGAACATCACCACATACTTCTCATGGAACAGGTCCCTCTTGCATCCCGTGCTCCTTAAAACCGCTGAGGAAAATCAAACCTGGCACATATTGATCATATTCCGATGGTCTCACCCTCAGGACATACCATCAATCAACCTGTGTGCGGGCTTTTAAGTTGCTCTCTTCACAGGTATGCACCATGCAGCGATTTGAGAGCAACACCTTTGATCGCTCTGACCGGCACCACTCCTCACAACGTCCGCAGCGAGCAGCTCTTGTCCGTACCCTCTCTTCCAGGCCTCGGTGTCCAGCTTCAGCCGGGCCAGGTCGTCTGAGGTCGCCTGCTGCTCCTTGTGCTTTCGCTTTCGCGGAGATGAGAGAGTTTTGGGATTCACGGCCCGGGCCCTTGCCTCTTCTATTTGCGACCACGTGGTTCGCATTTTCTCACGCTCCGCTTCGATCGAGGCTATCAAGCGCCTGATGGGAGAACTGATACAGATACAGCCAGGTTGCCGCAAGAACCTGTGTCGTCCTTTGGCTTCAATGTGAATTTATTGAGTACTGTACACAGCGAAACCACCACCCAAACGTCCCAGAGGTGGAGATGTAACCATTGGCCATGGCATCCATGGACTGTTACCGATGCTTGCAGACTCTGGACATCCATTCGGTTGAGAGATGCATTGAAAGGTGTGATCGGTTGATTGCCTTTGCGCGTTTTATGGCCTGGGCGGCCTGTCCAAGTCCCCAGCCATGCCAGGCCATGACAGCTCACGCATCTTCTCCCCTCTCCCTGCTCGATGCTCGCGGCCAGTGCTTGCTTGCTTGGCCTCTTCACCCGAATGTTCGCCTCGACACCAGCTGATGCCGATCTCCAGTAGTCTCGCGCCCCGCTTTGTGACACGCAGCGTGGGATCTGAGACTCGCGGATGTGGTTGTTCAATGACGGTCGGGCATTTTTGTTGAAGCCAAGCTGCGATTTCGCCAAATCAAGGCATTTCGAGGCTTCTCGGTTTGAGTTGCTTTGGCTTTCATCACAGCACATTGCCCTCCTCCGATTCCTTCCACCGGGCGGAGACAACGCAGTGCACTTTCCCTCGACCAGACCGCGGCTCCGAGTCGGAGTTTCTTGGGGCGGGGGAGGGTTTGATGATCTTTGAGGATGCCAATCTTTGCCAAGCATTCAACGTTCCACACAGCAGAAAACCAAGGAAAATAGCAGCGGATACCCTGATTATAGCGTAACCTAACATAACACCACAACATTTCCAAGCTCCCAAAGTTATGCGAACATATTGCTGTTGGCGGGTGTAATTAAAGGGAGGCAGTTTTCAACATGCACTCCACATCTTCCACGCATGCTGCCAGCCTGAATGACGACTCGATCAGCGCTTCATTTTCAGTGATCTGTCATGGGCTCAGCGCTGCAGAGGGGCACAATGGTACAAACACGGCGGCTTGGCCCTCTGCTGCTGCGAGGCCGCCACGTCCATGCTGTGCTTGGGCTTCACAGCCGCAGGATGTGTCCACAGAAACCACAAACTAGATTTTCGTCATGTTCAATGCCATGATCTGTTTGTCTGCTTGAAACAGGTGCTTGTCCACGGCACGCAATATGCCTAGATCTGACATGTGGAGCTGTTGATACTTGAAGGAAACCGCTACACTACATCGAGATGGCTGTCATGCACTAGAATCACCTGCGACTCTTCCCAGCAGGTCCTGCCAGCATCAGCCTTCTAATTGTGCTAGAGTGGGCTCGGGCTTGCGATATGTTGTTCAAAGGGGGTGCTCTCTTGCGGCCCCTCTAGATTGCTCTCATAGTGCAACTCTCTGCTGCCACGCTTCGCACTCCTCACCTGACCCCTGAATCTTGGTGAGAAATCGTGTTCGCGGTCTTCGCATAAATCAACTGCCGTGGGTGGGTGCAAGGTTCATGGGAACTGCTCAGGATTCGCGTCGCGATCCTCCTTGTTGAAGCCGCACTGTGATTTAAGAATCCGCCGAGGCCGCAGGCCCAGGCGTATTGGAGGTTAGCTCAGGTACGCCCTGCCCCCCCTGCCCCCCCCCCCTCCCCTCCNCCCCTCCCCTCCTTTCCCCCGCCCCCTGCCCTGCCCGCCTGGCCCCTCTCCTTCCGCTGCCCCCACTCTGTTCCTTGGCCCACTCCCTCCCACTTCTGCATCTGCTCTGCTCTTTCACATTCTGTCATAGTGCTGGTCTCCGGCAAGCCGAGGCGGGCGGCGTAGCGTTAAGATTAGCTTGCCGTGCAGCTGAAGCAGCGCGGCTGCGTGAACGACTGAGATGTGATACTGTGGAAGATTTGGTGCATTGGCTTCGGTCCTGGACTGTACCGTGTTCTTGTTAGTCTGTACTGGGTTGGGCAATGCGGACTAGCTTTGCTAAGTCTTGTGTCAGGAATTCGTTAACTTACTGTCCTGCCTGCCAATAGTCAATATGCCCGAGGTGGTGCTCAGGGAGTGCAGTCCAAGGCTGTCTGGGCTCATGGCATGTATTGTCTCCGCAATTATCTCACGGCTAGATTATCAATGTTGCCATCATTGTGCCTGCAGGGCTTTGTTAGCCTCCATATCGCTTTTGCATCAGATCAAAGTCATCTGGAGTGACCTGGACATGAAAGCGGCAAAGGTGGTTTGAGCTGCCTAGTCGGGTGCTGGGCTTTTGAGAGAATCGTTCTCCACTTGCTTGCACGCATAAGTTCGGCCGACAAGGTTGCCCCGGCCTCCAAAGTACGAGCTGAAGTCTAGGCTGGACTGTAGCCTGGACTTCAATTCTTCGTCTGTCGCTTCAAAATGCAACCCAGCCAGCTGAGCAGCACAGGCCACCGAAGGAGCACGGAACAGCTGTAGGCACGGACTGTCGCCATGGGGTCGGTGTGCTGCTTCGGTGTGGCCTGGAGCCTTCTCTTCTCTTTTTCCGGCTCTTTCCCTCAATCTTGGCCCCTCCGTGATACCCTTGTCTACTTTTGTCCACAGCAGGCCGCAATCGTTTATACAGCCAGCGGTAAGATTCAATCCACTCAGGTGTGGAGGCATCACTGCTCTGTCTGCATCTTCTCAAAGGCCGCGGCATGGCGCTCGGCGGCTTCGGCAACGGCCTGTCCAAAAGGGGAAGGAGTAGGGGGGGTTTGGCTTCCTCGACTCCTGTCTTGGACAGGTGCGAAACAGTAAGGCTCCATGTTCGAGGAGGGCCTTCGGCTCATTCCCTAGCAGTCGCTCAACGACATGCCCGTCACGCAAGACCAGGAAATATGGAACGGCATCCACGCCTCGAGGGCAAAGTCGCTACAAGGAGGTCAAACGACAACAGCCCCCCCATCATTGAGCATGCAGCGGAATTCACGCGCAGCCTCAGGAATGTCAGTGACATCCACCTGCACCTGAAGTCGACGGGGAACACACTTGGGGTTGTGATCAGGAAAACGCCGTCGGTAGTAACGACTGAGATATGGGCCATTTTCAGAAAACGCCCTTCGAACTTCTCGCTGATGTCCTCCCAGAGAGTATTTGGTGAATGCACTGAGCGAGTGGGCCGAACTGTAGCCGGCAAATTGCGACGCAAGAGCAGCTGAGCAGCTCCTCCAAGTGAGGTGCGAGCATTCTGCCTGAGCGCCATTCACCCACTGGCCGTGCTTCACGGATGGAAACCACAAGCATGCAGTCACGGAATGCTTGTTCAATCACACCTATTACTCGACGCGTGCCTGCAACACTGCGGGTTCTTGAGTGTTCTTGGTGCCACTGCCGTCACGGCTCCGGCAGCAAATCAAAGGTTTCCAATCATATTATTGGATGGCTCATTAGAGCAAGCTTTGGCCTACGGTCTAATATCTTTTTGCCCAATCCTGCATGTTGCGGAATCCACTGGCCATGATTGCAAACATCGAGGCTCGCAGTGCGCGCCTGGCTCGTTTAATATACTCGGGGAAAAGCCTGAACGTTTGAGAGTTTGCCAGAGGGGCCACATCAAAATGCCCCACATCGTGGCCTCTAGCCACTCGGGTTATCCCGGCAAATGCTGTGGGCCATGCTAGGCACTTCCGGTACCCACTATTTGCACTGCCTGAGTTTAGGTGCTCGAAACACTTGGGAGCCTCCGAGGACCCTGAGGCCCTGAAGGCTCCCAAGACCACCCAAAGTCCCACAGTGTGCCAGGAGTACCAATGGTACCCCGAAACAGACACTGCGATCTCGGCAGATGAAACAAGATGGAAAAAGCCATGCCCAGGATTATAGCGGGAGCATGATTTTTGAAGGTGGGGTATCAGGGATACACTGTTCTATGGCATGCTCCCACGAGAATCTAGGATAGCAAAGAGGACCTCGAGAGATAGTGGTCCACATTCACGGAAACACTTCATTGAACACGTGCTGTCATTCATTCCTGTCAGACATGCTCTGAATCACTCGCTGTGATTGTAAAGACCTTTGTAACTACTGCCGATTGCGCAAATACCCAAACCAAACAAAGCACCGTAGGGCGGTTTCCGGCAGGGGGGTCATGCACGGAACCGCGGACCCCAAAACACAAACAGCACTGTGATGAGAGCACGATGGAGCACGGAAATTCGGAAAGTGCGGTTCCAGCGATGGATTCGGCGGCTTGGCGGACGCGGCCGAACCGGGACTGATGGCAGGAGCTGCGTAACCGCTGAGTGCACATATGTCACATATGCCTTGCGCGAACAGGCATCTCAAACTCCAAACAACAGGCTTGCGACCCCAGAAAGCATGACCTCGTGGTCACGCACATGGCGGTCATGACCCTGACCATGACCATGGTCATAATGATGACGATGATGATGATGATGCCGGCGATGTATGGCGATGGAATGGTGACGATGGCAATGATGGTGGTGATGATGGCGGTGGCCCCCTGGCTTCACCTTGGTGCTCCTGGTCCTGATTATGACGTGTTGTGGGTCTGGGCCCATGGCGCCGAAAGGCCGCAAACATTCACGAATTCCACCGCATCGGACGTGAACTTCAGCATCCCTCATCGACCATGTTCGTCGCGCACGCGCCGGCTAGTCTGTTCCGAAACGGTTGCTCGCTTCCTACGACCTCGGTTTTGGTCAAGACCCTAAGACATGCGATTTCACTGCTGCTTTCGAACCCGGCAGTGGTTGTGTGGAAGGACACCGTGCTGTAAGCATCCAGCTTCATCGGGCTACTTCTTGCCAGAAACATGCAGGGCACAGCTGCTTTGCATAGCTTGGCCTTATGCCAATTCGTCCAGCCGAGGGTGCTGCAGGGTTGGCACCAGGACGCTGTAAAGACTGCCAAGACTGGTGCTGCCTTAGCTGTTGAGCTCGAGCCCTGCACGAATTAGACCTCTGTGCTCATGCCTTCGCAGTAGAGAGCTCTTGCACTTCGCGAACGGAAGCCTCAGTGGGTTCGCTGCTCTGTGAGATGCACAATGCGTGACTGCCCTGTTTCCGGCGTGCTCTGCCGTGGACATGTCCTGGTGTTTCCGTCGTTTTTTGTTCTCTGGTGCTTCAGTCACAGCAGTCGGAGCCATCCTGTCGTGCCCAATCGACGAAGACAAGGCCACATGTCAGACTTCCGTCGAATGGACTTCCCTACCAGCTCTCTTTGAGATCCATGCGATGTTGCTACAGCCCTGGGCAAACGCACGACCAAGATCGGAGCAACGTGTCCAATACCTCTTCGCGCAGGACGACACCGTCGGAGCTCGCCGGCCACCTCAAAAGCTCGAGACATCTTGCAAGTGCCCTCCACTGTGCCAGCGGCTCTGCCTGCCGCCATCGTGAAGTGCGAAGCATCGCGATGACAGTAAAGCTTGCAAATAGATTAGGCAAAGCTGCCACTGTGCAAAGGGCAAATCGACGATGCCGATGTAATTCGATCGATTCGAAGATGCATAAAATGCATATTGTAGATCCTCCGCGGTTCCTAGTCTCGATGTGCCCTTCGAAATCTGATTGGCATTGATTGGCACATGTACGACACCCTGCGCTGACTGGTTCCAGCTGCGCAGAGGAAGCTTCAGTTGCTTGCTTGGCTGCGCTCAAACACTTCCGGTGACTGTGACTGTCTTGATCATGCGGCAGCAGCCTTAGTCTTTTCTTTGGAAGCTGCCGCGCTCTCATTCTGAAGGAGGTTCTTCACTGTTGACAAGTGAGCACAGGAGGGCGAAGAGGCTCCTTCGCTCTCGTCTCTGATGATCCGAATTCATCTTGAATCAGCCAAAGACAATGCATAACGGAACTGCAACCAACGCAAAGCGGCTGGATGTGGGTTGCGTGTCACAGCCGTGGAACCGTCACCATCAGCGTCAATGAGCTCCGGCTCGGCTCTGGAAAGCTGAAATTCGCAGGCACGGCCCAGCCGCGAACTTCGCAGACCTATAAAACTCTTGCCAAAGCTAGCACAGTACCACTATGTGCCACTACAAGCACCGCTACATGAGAACGCTGGAGCAGTGCATCTTGCTTTGGAAAGTGCCAAGGCGGCATTAAACATCTGTCTGGATTATGAGGTAAAGTGGCCAGACTTCGACAAAGGAAGACATCAGAAATAGATGAACTAAAGCCTTTGACGTCACCACTGATCATTGCTCGCGATAGTCTGGCGGCCAGGTACACTAAACTGACGCAGGGAGAAGAAAAGCAGAGTCCACGGGGCTGGTCTGGCCAACGGTTCAGTTCTGAGGCCAAGGATTCACCTGAGTTGGGAGTTGGGGGGGGTGCCATTCACCGCAGCCATCCACCGTGAAACTAAAGTTCATACTACAACGTTGCGTGCTCAGGCAGAAGGCAGCCCAAGCATCACGAACTTTTGAGGCTTTTGGCCCGGGCCGTCCGGCAGACGGCTGCTACACGCCGTGCACCACACTTTGAACTGAGGCACTGTGCCATACTGCAGCAAATTACACAGCCTCATTCCCAGAGCACTTGACAGCTTTTGCATGCGCGTACGGACCGGCAAGCTTTAAAGCGAATTAAAAACAAGCTTTCAAAGACTTCCAATGTCGAACGGCAAAGTGTTGCTTGTTCGATCGCGTTCCACTGATAGGAGCTGCGGAGTTCAGGAGCTGTTGTCCTGGTCCACGTCTTCCTGGTCCACGTTTTCCAAGCGCACCTTGCAAATACCCTGTCTAAACGCCCTGTGCATACGTCGGCGGCTTCACCAGATTATGCTGAATAGCTGATTTCGGATTTCGGCGCAGTGTGCCATGCACATGAGCATCCTTGGACCTTTGATGGCAGCGAGCTCCTACTCTCGCCTGCAAGCTTGTCCCTGAGGTTGCTGCCCAAACAGACACTCGGCCATCCCGTGCCACCCTGGCGAGAAAGAAACAGTGCACGACTTCGACTGTCCGAAACTCTAAAACCCTTATCCGAGCATTTAGCCAAAGCAATGTTGCGGGGCCGGGACGCGAGACGGAGAAAAGCTTTTGTTTGTTGCACGATTGTGACCCTCTCCGGCTCTCGGAGAAACTCGCAAACGACCATCACGACCGGGTTGCCGTTCATAACGAATGGATCGGCTGGCCACGTCTCCAACCTTACGAAGTTTGCGCATGAATGAAGCCATCTTCCTACCGGTGATGTATTGGAAGTAATTATCGCACTGAACCTGTCGGCATGGTGAGATGAGGAGGCATCGCCTTTGCAACAGACCCACAGTGGTGCACTGACATCTTGCCTTCCTTGATCAAGCGCACGACGGCGCACTTGGCGAACACCAACCGCTCCACGACATGAAGATTTAGCATCATCGTTCAGGTTACGCTCCGCAAAAGTGGGGCATATCGTAGCCACAGAATCTACAGACGCACTGTTGGATGACGGATGTCCGTGCCAGCATGGCCAGTGCAGCATTGATGAAGAACTCCTGACCAAATCCAACCTGGGACAGGCGGCGGCGATGGCAGTCAGCTTCCTTCTGCCAAAATGCAGTGAGTGCAGTGGGAAGCCGCTGTGCAAGGCCGCATGACAGCGGGCAGCATGATTAAGAGCAGACTACCTCGCAGAAGCGATACTGTTTCGTTGACACCCTGCATCCACCACTTTGAGTAAATCTCGAGTTTGGACCGACTGACTACACAAAAGGAAGGGGATTACATCGCAGACTCGACTCAACTCACATCCATTGGCTATGGACCTATGCGTTGCTGCGAGAAGGTTGTCCAAGACAGAAATGGACAGAACAGCATACATGCATATATTTTGGAGCACACACTGAGGTTGATCCGATGACTGTGCAGAATTCTCCTAGCCTGTGTGTACCTCATTGTCTTTGAGTCCTCACGCTGCCTTCGTAATTACTTGAAGCTGGTCGGTAAGAAGCGACAGACGTGATTGAAACTTGGCGTGGACCTCAGCTCTTGACGAGGCATTGCCACAGACCCATCCACTTCCCTCGTCGGGCCTGGACCGCACTCAGATACGTGATGACACATGCAGCATCATAGCCGATGGCAACTAAGGAAGCAAGAGGTTTGGCTTAACATATGCTAGACTCATGGCACGGAATCCGCTTAATTCAAATGCAGGATCCACGACGTTGCAATTCAGGCCCAACAGGATGGACACCGACAGGAAGCCTCATGGACAAGTGGATGTCGTCTCGCGGCGGCTTTGCCAGCACTGCCTCCTGAGGGCACCGTTTGAGAAAGCACCGACGACCAAAGGAGCTTACTTCAGGCACTGCCGAGGACCCATCCAGCTTTGGCTGTGCAGAAGTCCCAGCAGACACGTATACCTTCAAGATGTTGAACCAACTTGCAGCTGTGCACAGAGTCCAGATATCAGAACACAGAGCTGCCAGGATGCCGCATTGCCAAGCGAGTCGGCCCACACGCCCAGGAGATCCTTACACGTGTTCACATTACAGTACTCAAGCGATGCCGATGCTCAGCCTTCTTCTAAGGCTGTGCTCGACAGCCAGGAATGTCATCCAGCATCTGTATTTAATGCAAGCACCAGGAAATTTAGTAGCTTGCTGGATTCTGCGTGAATTAAGATGGTCAACAGATACATCCGTCCCATTCTGGCCAACTGTATGAGTTACTGTGTACATGTATACGGTGATATCAGCAAGCCTCCTCGGAGATCGCAGATGGTAAAGATGGCTTCAACCACGTGGGATTGGACCTCACGTTTCAGTGCAAATGCAGGGGCCTACAACCGAACCCCCCGCATGCTTGCAACAACCGCCGCGGCAGTTCATGAGCAGCTCTCATCAGCGAATTGCTGGTTGGGGATAACATAGAGTTCTGTGAGTGAGCTGATCGAATGGTTGGCTCAAGCTTACAGCTCTTCTGTGTTTGGTATCAGGGGCTCTGCCATAATGGCTGTCAAGTCGTTCGCCTACTCCGTCGGTTGCTGCTTGGCGATCACGAGCCGACTTCGGGTTGGTGGCCTTCTTGGGAGTGGTCCAGTCGAGGCCACGACAGGCCCCGGCGACCGCCATGATGCCGGCCAGGATTTTCTTTAAGTGGCAGCAGGCGATCCGCCCGTTACATTTTTGGTCAGGTGAAACCTGACGGAGGATTCCTCCAGACGCCTAAGAGGCGGAACCTTCGGGTCCCAACAGTTGTGCCACTGGCCCTGCAAAAGTTGCGACGCGAGCCTACTGGGTTTTTCTTTGCGGCTTTTGGGTTTCGCGGCATCCCCACAAGAGGCACCCTTTGTGTGCTTGTTGGTGTTGGTTGTTTCGGTTTTGTGTAGCGGCGGAGGCAATGCCCGAAGCAGGCGATCCGCCATCTTTGATGGTGAATCCGCCGGCAGAGTTCTGTAACGGCTCTGGTGAATGCCGAGCACTCTACCGCCCGTCGCAGCAAAATGAAGGTGCCTCTTTTGGGTTGCATGCACCCTTTTGGAACAGTAGAGTGTGAACTAGCAGAACTTGCTGGTTAGAGATAACATAGAGTTCTGTGAGTGAGCTGATCGAATGGTTGGCTCAAGCTTACAGCTCTTCTGTGTTTGGCCCTTCCGCCCACCGGGGCTTCGGAGGCAATGCCCGAAGCAGGCGATCCGCCATCTTTGATGGTGAATCCGCCAAAGTTCTGTAACGGCTCTGGTGAATGCCGGGCAGTCTACCGCCCGTCGCAGCAAAATGAAGGTGTCTATTTTGGGTTGCATGCAACCTTTTGGAACAGTAGAGTGTGAACTAGCAGAACCCAGTGAACAAAATAGTAATTTCCTGCGGGTTGTTCTGCATTCATGTGTCATCAGCATTATTTGACGGCCCATTGAACGGATGGCACGACAATCGAAGATGGCGCTTGGCTTCCGGCCAGAAGGAATCACTCCCATCGTCAAGGAGTTGTGCCATTGGCGACATGTTCTCTTGGAGGGATCTTAATCGGAAACCCAGCATGTTCAGAGATCCCACATGTCTCTTCTGTATGTCTTTACTAACCCAGGGAGAGGTGTCGCCTGCTACAGCCAGGGGTCAGCCTGGCTGCAGCGAACTCGAGCCATCTCGCAACATGCCGGGAGACTCGAAAAACAAGGCCACTGCTGCACTGGTCCGATCACGGTACATAGCCATGTTTCCGCTTCGTTCGATAACTCACGGTAGTTCAATTTCTCTACAGGCTGCAACAGCAGTGCTGGGCCCCGGAATCGGATGACATCTCTGTGCTTGCTAATTGCGTGTTGGCTCAAGTACGCTCCCCTGCAAAAAAATGGAGTTCCATACACTCTGAGACTGCACTGCAGGTGGTCGAATCATGCGCTCATCACACAGTCCTTTGTGCGAGAGCGCACGAAGCAACCGCGTGTAAACAGGCGATCATTCGAAAGCCAAAGGTGCTGAAAACAGTGCCTGATGATCAGCAGGCTTATCCGGATGACCAAAATCTGGCCAATCCAGATGGACAAGACGACGGAGCAACATGGAACAACACTGCGTGCCTCGCAGGCTCCGGCTTCAGAACGTGCCGTCGATCTTTCCATGTATACTTCAACGTTACTTGGGGTGGGAGCATTGTTGCATAGCTGACTCTAGCGAACGCTACAACTTTGTCTTGCTCTCGGACTACATGGTGACAGGCGGTAGCCTGCGGCATCTGCAGCAGCCTCAGAGGCCTTGCAGCTTTGCCATGAGGGTTCCGTTGTCGCCAGAAGCTGAGGTTCCCGAGACTGCCCCATGACATTGGCATGCCCTCCGGACACCCGCCACTCGCATCATGTGTCAAGCCGCACCCATCACAGGTTCCGTCGCCTTTGCGATTTGCTATGCGCTGTCGAAAATGTCTGAAGCATGCTCGTGTTTGAAGTGTGGTGGACTTCCATGCTCGCATTGCAGAGCATCGTACGGGTTTATCAAATAGCCTTGACAACGGCCTAATTTGGAACAGCTTGCCGCGCAAGTGTTTGCAGCTGGCAAGCGTTTTCGGCCAGTAGCCATGGCACGATGCCAGAGGCATTTGCCCAAGCATCGCACGACTAATTCTCTACAATCTCTACATGTAGCTGTGCGTGGTGACTCGGCATTGCTTTGAAAGCCAGTGTGCGCGTTGCAGGTGCCGGGTGAAAAAGCCTAGTGTCCTGATCAAAATGCTTGCGCAGAGTAGCCCCAAGTTGGCATACTGATGCGGCGCCCAGCCTGCCGCATTTGCCACATTACATCAGCGGCTGTTTCGCTCTCAGGGCCGGAGCCGTCTCAGTTCCCGACCATGGCTGGGCTCAAGTCGAAGCGGCCTAGTGACTTAGTGGTACAGGCGCATGCAACGTGCCAGCCGTCAGCCGTCTGAGAGCATCGTCTAACGGTCTATCGGGCGCGCCCGCGACTTCTTGACCTTGCTTCTCGCAAAGGCGAAGGACATCTTCGGCCCACGGGTTTGTGGGATCCTCAGAACTCAGTCCAGGAAGCGCTAACGAAGGCATCAGAGCTGCACAGTTACAAGCAGTACCATGCACTGTATCTGTAAAGGCATAACATGCTATCACTGGCTATCACTCTCAATCACAGACACACAGACACCGGCGCAGGGATCCACGTCAGGCTTCGGCTGCTCACCCGCTCTAAATTGGTGCACCGGGCCCATCTGTCAATTTTCCTTCGAAGTTGTTTACACAAGCGGCTCGCAAAGACACGGCCTCAGCAAAAAGTCTGTCACTGCGACTGGCTGCGAGTAGCTTCACTGGCCAGCTCATTCATGCTCAGTGCATCAGGTGAAATGACCTTGCCCGTGCTCGGGTTGTGGTCGGCACAGTATCTGAGGAGTGAGGAGCCTGGGGCGAGGAGTGAGCCAGGAGTAACGAGAGCGGGAGTGAGGAGTGGATGGGAGTAGGGAGGCAGCAGCAGTGGGGAGTGGAGTGAAAGGAATGAAGGGAGACGGAGAGTAGCGGAGGAGCGAGCTGAAGATGAGAGTGACAGAAGTGGAGAGAAAGTTAGAAAGGAGAGGGAGAGAAAAACAGAAAGAACGAAGGAAAGAATGAAAGAAAGAAACAGAGAGAGAGAGAGAAAGAGAAAGAGAAGAATCACACGCAACAGTACACACTGCAGACTCATGCCATACTGAGCATCCCAACACCTCAAAGAAAACATGCAGCACGTAAACTCAGCATAGTTGCATATACCTCAGCACAGAACACTCGCCACAGACGGCGACTGGCAGCAGGACCCCTCTTCGCTCCTGTGCTTGTACAGGCCCCCTTTTCCATCTCCTGTTTCGTTTGGGCACGCAAGGCCGCCGGCAAGTCACAGCGGAGGGCAAAGGCCAGCGGGGGAAAACAACTGCTCCATTTTCTGCACAGGAAGCGCGCAGAGTCCCAGTCTTGGACGAGGCTGCGAAACACCCGCCACGAGTTACACGAAACCACCCTGCATCTTCACCTGCGGACATGCACTTCGCATGGAACCGGTCCTTGATTCCAGAACCCAGATGATCAACATGAAACATGCTGATCGATCATCTGGGTGCTGAGTGACTGCATCAGTTCGTCTGGACTGTCTGGAGACTGGGATTCCGAGACTTGCCAAGGGCCAATCGCCTCCGTTTCGCATGGCCTCTCCTGCCATCTGGAGAGCCTGCCCTTCGTGGTTCATCCTCCGTGGGAATTGAGAATGAGAATGCTCAAGCAAAATGCTTGAGCTTGTAGATTCTGTAGATGCACAAAATGCGGAACAACTTACAGGAGTGAGAGACTTCATACTTCGTCGCAGGAATTCAGTCCCACAGCTGTGCAGTACATGGTTACGCACAGATGAGGCCAGAACTAGCGGAAGCGCCACTCCCTGCGGACTCCGAAACACCAGACAAAAGGCAACAAGGCAAGTGCTGTGCTGTGGACTACAACTTAGACAACTTCTCTTTCTCTTTCTCTTTCTTTCGCACCTTCGAAGTGGGCGTTGACCACACGGTCACCGACGACGACCTCTGGCAGAGCCCAGAGCCGGAGCCGCTCCCAAGAAGAGCAAAACGGAGCGAAGTCTGCCAGTCTGCCAAGTCTGCTTGCTGCTGCTGCTTCTCTGCTTCCGCTTCTGGCGGGTCCCCGGACGTCGAGAGCGGAGTCGGAGGCGACTGCGGAGCCACGCGTGGCAGTGCTCCAAGCAACCTTCAGACTTCACGTTGCAACATGTGATGCGTCGCACGTCAGGGCTCTTGTTACGAGCTTCATGAATGTGCGCGGGAAGCACTAGGCACCGCACTTTCGATGTGTCTCTTCAGGATTGCTGCCATAGTGTTCGTGAAGGCCTAGAGGGCGAGCTCAGCTGATGCACATCTCCATAGTGTTGCCATTTGTTGCTTGTCTTGACTTGTACCCATTGTACCCGTCCTGGCCCTTGAAAAAACTGCACCGCGTGCGCAGCATGTTCCTCTCTCCTGCGTGCAAGTCAACCCTGAGTATCGCAAGCCATGTTTAAGCGACAGGATGTTGGAAGGAGGACCAGGACGTTCCGCATGCCCTATAGTCACGACTCTTCTTGTATAACCTTTGCATCTTTTGCAGAACCTGACTGCTGCCAGCGAAGGTTTTGTGGGGATCTGCCTGTAAAGCTTAAAACAAATTCAAGGTTTCGCCCGAGCTTGCCTGCCGCAAGCTCCATAACGGCTTTCCTGACAACATGCACCAACAACATGCATCAGCACGGGAGTCCCGGAAGAGTCTCTCAGCCGACAGAGCGTCATGTCAGAATGTCACAACCGCACCTGCTCAAGACCTAGCGCGCTCGGAGACTGACCTTGGGCGAGGCACACGGGAGCAACATTTCTCAACCTGCAGGGGGTTATGTACTGGTAAACGCCACAACCAAATGTGCCCACAACCAGCTCCATGCACACCGCACGCTCCCTGCACGCTTCGACGACTTCCGCTGTGAAAATGTTCAGAAGCCCTTCAGATGAGAATAGAGTGGCTGTCTCAGAGCACTTTAGCTACTCGTATGTTCTTCAGCAGCAGAAATGATCTTGGACAGGACAGTTGCTGACGGGTAGGTATCACGGTGTTAGAGCTGTGCTCGATTGCGAAGTATGCTGGAACTCTTCGGCTGCATCAAGCTCCCAATTGAACAACTGCTCACAGTCGAGCCAAGGCCTTTCTTGATGACTCATGCTTCTGTTACCCAAGGTTCTTGCTTGCTCCCCCCCCCCACAGCCGCAGCCACACAGCTCTGATAGCACCACCGCGTTGGAGTCCCAAACCCACACCCTCAGACCTGCAATCGCTGAAAAGCAAAGCTGGTTCGAAGTTTTTCTCAGTCATAGGGGCGGCAGCAGATCATCTGGAAAGAACAAGTCCTGTTGAAGGGAATTCAATATCCCGAACATCGTCGCTCGATGCTTCACCTCCTCCGTCGCTGGCCACGTACCAAATGTCACACGGCGGTCTGTGTGAGGTGCAAGCTCGAATTGACCTGCTGCCCACATCGCCGCTTGCAGGTCGTACCTTGCAACAAACTCTCGAAAAAGCCGCTCACCTTCCTCTATCCAAAATCCTGCCCGTGTCTTTCGAAGACGAATCCTACGTCGAAGTCGCAGGGTCGAACGTTTCGACCGGTGAACACGCAAGCAGGCCTTTGAGACGCGTCGGTGATCATCCTGCAAAGCCGCACACTTTTCGTTCGAGTCTGCAGTGCACAGCTCAGGAGACCTCTGATCCGAACAGGCTGCTGTCCAGTTGTGCAAGATGTCAAAGGTCATGAACCTGGAAGCCTCATTCTGAACCAGCCTGTGGATTTCACTTCGGGCTTGGTGAAAGTTCGCTGCAGCAATTCCAAGAAGATTACATCCATCGGCATCCAGGAGCAAGCTTTGCGTGGATCGGTGCTTGCCCCTGCGGATGAGTGGCGTTTTGTGCGCGACTCGGACTAAGTCGTCTTCTGGAGCAACCTCGAGCTGGCAGCGCATCGCCGGCAAAGGGACTGGCCTGTGCTCCTCGACTCCTCGGTATTCGGTTTTCTCCATCAGGTGCCCAGACTTCCCCATGCGCTTCGCCACGACATCCAGCAGACCGAAAATCGGCCATCTTGCCTCCAGAAGTTGCTGAAAGCTGGTCGAGTGCCATGCCTTGCCTAAGGGGAAACGGAAATTGAAGGGGGTCGCTGACAGCTCCGACTCCCGGATTTGACCTACATAGTCCGAGACATGTTGTAGTCTAAGGATCCGCTCCGTGTGGTGGAACACCGACTGCTGGCGAAGCTCTTTTGCCAAGCTCCACTTGTCGGGGGTGGTGTCACCGAAGCGGTTTTGCAGAAGCACGAAGGCAAGACCAAGAGTCAACATTCCTGCTGGACACGTCCTTTCCCAATCCTGCAAATCTTCCTGCATCCACTTGTAGAAGAAATGATTCAAAGCCAAGGCCTCCTTGCCTAGAACATTCACATCCAAGGTATCGAATGGTCGTTCAAGCAACACACCTAGCAACGACGTCAAGGCCTTCCGCAGGCTAGCCCAAGAAAAGTCTGCGGCATTCGGACCTAACTGCAGGGATGGGTAGAGGCACGTCGGGTCTGGCTCCAGTCCAGTTTTCCGAATCCAAATTTCATCCACCAGCAACCGCTCCAGGAAACGGAAACCCCTCCGGTCGAGCAAGCGAGTTAAGCGAACGTACATCTCTTCTGGAAGAGCATCGTCGACTTCAATGCTCATTACGTCCACCTGGTATCTGTTAAAGTCGAACGTCGCGAGGATTTCCAATTCAGTACCTTCAGTGTCAAGCGAAAGGTAGTCTATATGGTGCCCCATCTCACCAAGGTGCTTGTCGATCAGGTCGCCCAACGTTTGGCATGTCATGTCCACAAGCTTTTCCAGATCGCTCGATGTAACAAGGCGGCCGGTTGTACCACTGTTGAACCCGCTCTCTGCAAGCGTTTTTGGACCTGTCGCCCCCGCAACGCAAGCATGCACACAGGTTGCTGCTGGGCGATTGACCCGGAGCTTCTCATAAAAGTGCTGCACTGGCTCAATCAAGAGCCCCGTCCAGTTTAGCTTCTGCTCAAAAGCTAAAGTGTTGCTGCCAGCGAGGCCGTCACCGGCACCGAGCTCGATAAATACGCCCTGTCGATGTGCCCGCCCATGCATCAGATCATAAGCAGCATCGGAGGCCTCTTCATTGTACAGCCACCTCAAAATGGTCTTGTCCTGACCATATTGTGAATGCCATCCATCCAGCACAGGCAGCGCAAAATCCCTGACAGAATCAGATGCTTCAGCCGCGGAGTCCGCCTGCAGCCACAAGTTGAAGGCCAATGTCGTACAGCACGCCCAGCGCCGTGGGCCAAACGGCCAAAGGCGAGGCATGAAGTTATAAACCCTTCCAAGTAGCTGAGTATCCTGATGGTATTTTGGTTTTGCTGGAGCGGATGATAGGAGTTGTGAGTATTCGATCCATGAACACTTCCGCTGGACCGGTGCAGTAGTAGTCACTGAGTAGTCCACAGCTTGTACTGACTTCTGTTCGAAGTCTTGGACACCTGTGCTGAAATTGCCTCTGCCAGGTCTATTTTGGCCGCTGTGGCATGCACTGTTTCGGCTGGGACGTTGCTCTGCAGCTTGAACCCGTGGCCGAGTACGATTATCTCCAGACAGATTACAAAGTGGCCTCGAAACTCCAGATGGGAGCAATTCAGTTGGGAGAAGAATCTAACCGGAGCCCAGAGATTTTTACTGCACAGTGCGGATGTTGACTCTGTTTAATGCTTCTTCTGGAAGCCCCTGCTTCGACGACTTTGTTGCTACTTCCAGGCACGAACATCTCGCATGCTGAGCACGTTGCCGGGCACATCATGCTGCCACAGACCATCTGGAGCCACCTGCGATCCCAAGGCTGCTTATATTCAAGTCCTGCAAGCAGGTGACTCCAACTCAGCTTCACATCGCAACCATTTGGCGAAGTGTGTCGCAATGCCTGCGCCGAGTCCGACCTCAGACAAGCAGAAAAGACGTAAAGAGGGCCGCCTTCTCGGCCTCACCAGAAATAAGCTTCAAGCTGCAGGTTGGCAGCCTTTTCTCTCCTTTTGCCTCAGTCCACTGACAGAAATTAGCCGACCTCGCTTTGATGGTCGATGGGGCATGGGGGCACAGAAGCCGAGTCTTGAAGACGCGCAAGAGATGATTGATCGAGAGTGCTGCGCGGAAGAATGTGCTGGCCATTCGGTTTTAGCGTGGACACGGGCTTTTGACTTGGGCGTCTCAAGAATGACAGTACTTTTCTTGCTCTCCAACTCGCGATCCGGATTCGGTAGCCACATTATGTAGCATTCTGATATTGATATCAGGCTATGCGGGAAGGGCAAGTCTGCACGTTGCATGCCTTGAGAGCTGTTTAGTCAAGCTATTCGCTGCTCCATGAAGTGCAGCATAGTTGAGGCAAGGTGTGAGACTGCAGACATTCGAACCGGATCTTTAATATCTTCAATCACACACTGAATGCTGTCAACATCTACTCATCGAAAGGATCAAACTGAGGCGTGTGCGATGACGGCCCTTCCTGAAAATGTTAAGGCATGCTGCATAAATGAGCACAGCCAGAAGCAAAGCAATTGCAGCACGCAAAAGCAAAACCAGGGTCGCACCTAGGTCGGGACTTGGACTCCTCCCTTGGATCGTGCATTTTGAACTCAGGTGCCCTTGCACTTCGCAGCACTGAATTGTAGGCGGCAATCAGGTTTTGGAAGCTGGCGTTGTTTCTGGCGACGAAGGTGCCGGTAGTACTTGAGGTGCCTGCGACTTAGGACAGGTCACTTGGCAACTTCGTCCGTGCTCCAACGCTCAGCCACTGCAAGATGGGTCTGGTTCGCCTCCGGGACAGAAGCTTCCGGCTCATCGTCCGCCCATCGCTGGTCAACGTAAGCTCGCCTCAGGTTTCCATGCGACTCGCATGGGATCTTAGTTGGCAATCCAATCTTCTTCCAGCTCTTGCAGGTCTGCTAACGGGACGAAACTGCACTTCAGCTAAGAGAAGGGCTGAATGAATCGTTTGTACAACTCGAGGGTACTGCCCTGCAGATAGAGCGCACTGCGAAGTCCACTGTGTCTTGCGCAGATCGGCTGGCGCTTTACGAACAATCTGCCTGCTTCACGCGGTCTTTTGGTGTCACTTTCCCGAGATACTTGCGCACGGCCGCGGCATTTCCGCCACCGTTGCAGTCGTCGAGAGCCTGTCGCGATGGTTGTCGAAGTCAGCACAAATCACTTGTCTTGTTTACTGCTTGCACTTCGAGCCTTAACCTCCTCCAGTGTCCACACACTCATCTGGATGCTCTTGCAGCGATGTGAGAAACTCTGATGAGCAGATTTGCAGTCATGGCAGATGAACCTCAGAGGATGCTCACGAACTCAGCTGACTGGGCTTGTTTTGTTACAGGCTCTGCTTAGGCCTCTGGCGTCTTGAACGTTGTGCAAACTGCACTAAATCCCAGGCTTTCCTCTTTCAAACAGTTTGGGCACACCTGCGCCAAGGCAGATCTCACGCGTTGCAAGGACAGCCTCTGCAATTTGATGTGCGGGCATCTCCCCTTGCCAGATTGCATCATGACCACAGATCGCAGACACTGCTCCAGACTCCGGCAGCACCCGATTCTCTGGCAACCGGCGTATCCTTTGAAGCTCCTTCTCTGTAGCCTGGCACCAAGGACCCTCGTTAGCACTTGTGCTGTCTTCGCGGTCCCAAACATGCAGCCTTTTCAACTATCTCATATGCTCACAGTATCAGGTCATGTCGTAGATGTAGACATAGCATGACGAGAGGGCTGCTTCAGTCCGTGCACCGATCAGGCTTGCGAAGTCAAGCGGGTGCAAGTCACAACATGCTCTATCTTGCCCGGATGTCCCTGGTGTTCCTTGTCAGTCTCTGGTGGCGCCATGACAGGCTCCTCAGAACTTTTGCACACATTTGGGCAAACATCTGGTACATGCAAAGCAGTAAGACGCATGGATGGCTTCACCAGCTGAGTGGAACTGAAAGCGATGGCCACGATGTGCAAACACTACTTTCAAGCTGCCGAGATATTTCTGCAAGTACACCGCGGGTTGTCCGGCGTGACCTTTGCTTCAGGGCAGTTCCTCTTCATCTACTACGCTTTCACCCGGAGACCCCGGAGCAGCCGACAGAGGTATCGGTTGTCGCCAGTGCCGTGCCTGCCAAGGCTGCAACCTTCATGTAGCGAGACTTGAGCTGGAACGCTCAAGGTGTCTCGCGGCATGCGTTTAGCAGTTGCGCGTGCGCTCGAACTGCAAGAAGGATGCAGACCTCGGCCAGTTCGGCCAGTGCCTAGCAGTGTATATTGTGCAACAGTCGTTCCAGTTGGCGTGTCATGGGCCGCGCCGGAGGGAAGATCAATCGAGGCCAGCCATCGCGCAGCGGGAATGACAGAGAGCTGCAGGATCTGGTTGACAAGCTAGCAAAAATCGTCCAAGACGACGAGTGCGAGCACTGAGCCGGTGCACAGGGAATGCGTAAGCCATGCTTGTCGGGTGGGGTGCATGACTCTCGTGCCGTAGACTCTACTCGGGCCTTGAGGCCTTGAGTCCTTGCTTCCAGTGGCGGCGTTGCAGCTTATGCTGCGCTATCGTGCGCTGTAGGAGGTTGTGTTTCAAATGTTGTGGCGGTGATTTCTGTGATATGCCACCTGCTCAGCCATGATATTCGTTCCAGTTGCATACACCGGTACACAGGGTCAAACTCACCTCAAAGCGGCCCTGTCACCTCCAGGCCAAGGCTGATCAAGGCTGCTAAGGCCTGGACTTCGGGCCTGAAACTGGCCGAGCTGACAAAGAGGCAATTTAATTTGCTTTGGCAAAAGATCATCTAAACTTTGATTTGGTTGTGGGTTTTATTGAGCTGGCTGCGCGTCGCACAATTATCGGCAAAATCCGTTGAGATCTGCTGTCATCTGTACCCTATGCTCATACCTTGAGAATGCCACCGGAATGTGGGTGCTTCTGAAACAGAACCACGCAAAACAAGCTGCTCTTCCGTGCCCAATGCATTCTAGCGCAAGATTTGTCCGTCTGGCGTTGTCCCCTGTAGCACGTTGCAGATAAGAGTCGCAAAGATGAATTTGGCTGTCCGGCTACATGTTGTTGCTGCACAGCTTTTCCAGGGACAATGACCAGAGGTTTCGATCTGATCAACATCCGAGCTACTACAGGCTGTGCGCGGCAGTAGCGGAAACATAAATTATGTCTGGTCGACTGGCAGAAGCCTGCATATGTACAATCAGCGGCCATACAGTTTGGAGTCAGAATATCCATGGCCTCCTATCACAGGACGATTCAGGACGAACCAAGCTCATGGGGGGAGCCCCACCATATTCCCCTCTCCTGCAGAGTTGGCAATCTCTTCGAGCACCAAATTTTTGGACCTCGGCTCTGCTCACGCCCACAGAGCTTGAGGCTCTATAGGCCAGGAATTCGACCTGGACGTCGCGTTTTGCCGCAATGCCAGCACTTCAGGCAGAAAACACGAAAAGGAATCAAACCGTCAACTCACAAGCATCACTGTGGAATCGAAGCGAAGGGTGTTTGCAAGCTGCAAAAAATCGTTGACCTGCCAAGGCACGGGGAAGTACAGGTTTCACGTGTTTACATTCTTCCTATGACACGCTCAGGGCTGAGAAACGATTGCAGTTCAATTCTTCCAATCTTCCCTGGAACACTTGGAAATAACCCAAACAGCGAATCGAAAGATCCCTAGCATTGGCTCGGCTCACGGAAGTCAGAAGTCTTCGCACATTGTGATAATCTTTCTTAGGCTGGAGAGCCCCTCACAGCGGTTTCCTCGAAGGAGGTATCAAAGTGCATCGTCTGGAAGATCGTTTTCGAGTTGCAGCTTGGACATGTAGCAGCATGCAGTTGATGTCTGAAGCCCTTCCTCTGACTCCAGCTCCCTGTGCCCAAAACCTTGGAAACAGTTGCTCTGGCCCCAGCTGGGAATCTAGCGCAGCTTTGCTCTGGTCTGATGCCATCTTGGCTTCGCGGGTTTTGCGCTGTGGCTCAGCTGCCTGAGGCCCCAGCAGCATGCATGCATGCTCTGTGCGCCAAGGCTCGCCCACATGGCGATGCGCAGGTCCTGACAGCTGGAACTAATTAGCGGTCAACGGAAGTAGCATCTTGTGGAGTGCGCCGATGGAGAGCCGCAACGGCCGTAATGCCAAGTGTCTGCATCACTGGAGTTGGTGGCAGCAAGCTGCATCCACACACGGTGCAGCGAGGAGCATAGACACCCTGGCATGCGTTGCATCGAGCCATGAAGACAGGCATTTCGACGTGACAACCGGGAACCGCAGCCCGCGGCATGCCTTGCCACAGGGGCAGTCGATCAAGCGTGTCGCGCCATCCTGACATGTCAACACCTTAAAGCAGCCGCACCTAGAATGATGCACATGAGCAGATCACGGAAGCTTCCTCGAAGGATGCGACATTCTGAGTCTGCAGGTAAGCGCGGGTGCAGTCCAAATGACAGATCCTGCATGCAGAATGCAGAATGCCCTTTCGACATTCTCATATGAGAGCATCAACATACTCGCAGCCATGCCAGGAACTTCGGCTGTGCGATCGCTGAGGAACTGTCACAGAGATTCGGCGCGAGATGATGGAAGAACCAATCAACTTGCAGAAGAGTTACTGGCCCGGAGCAGATCGCACGTGCGAGCCTTGTCGGACGGTGCCTTTTGCGGGCTATGCCTGTTATCCCATTCTCCTTTTTCTTCTTGTGACCGACACGTTCACGACCTGAGCCTGCCCTCCCACTGCAGCTGACTGACTCTCATCATGTTCCCAAAGAAGAGCACCATTCCCATTCCGCAGCGTGAGTGAGCGAATTGAGAGACAAGTGACACGTGTCTGTATTTGTATTGTGTGTGTATACATACATAATAACAGAGAAAGAGAAAGAGACATACACACACTTAGCTTGAACCTCTTGGTCCAAATGTCGGTCGGATCTGTGATCATCTCATTTGGATCTATGTCTAGATTTACTAACCTGCTGCTGTTTACTGTCTAGATGTATTTGAATCCTCAAGCGGCCACTCAGTGACCCATGAGCAACTTTTCGCAGGTACAGGTTCACACGTCTGTGAACCCATCCAGTCAACATCCGTAGCTTCGTTGGCATGGCTGGGATGCGACCGCCATGCCCCCTGCNCTTTTCGCAGGTACAGGTTCACACGTCTGTGAACCCATCCAGTCAACATCCGTAGCTTCGTTGGCATGGCTGGGATGCGACCGCCATGCCCCCTGCAGTTCACTGTCGGATTACTTAGCGCTTTGTTACAGGGATGACACATCCACACATACTCCCATGCCGGGGGGGAAAGACATCTGTCTACAACTGATGAACGCTATCCCGTCTCTCTACATGGAAGTGCAACGCTGTCTA
>BGNK01002616.1:50334-82612 GCA_003297005.1 Symbiodinium sp. clade A Y106
GCCCGGATGCAGACGAGCGGCACGCACACATTTCTAAATGCATCACCGCAAAACTTGCCGAGTGACTAGCTCACTGGCTCATGCCTACGGGGGGGCACACGAAATCGTGCATCGCCCGCTGGCACCTATAAGTCAGGTGTCGCCGCTAAACACACTGGCGCATCTCTACGCTGGGAAAACGAAATCACGCATCGCCCATTGACAGAGATTCCTGGTCTCGACCCACAGGTCGTTGCCACGCATCCAGTACAGATACTGGGCAGACCGGACTTTGTTGCGGATCAACCTTCCCCCAGCTTGGGTGTGTTGATTGAGGGTGATGCGGTCTTTCATAAAGCGCCAAGCTCTGTCTATGATTTGCGTCCCAGCCTTGGTCTTCAAGGGCTTTTTGCGACCCGGGATCCTGTGGCTGGTCACCTTGACATAGGTGGGAGCCTTCCAGACAAACTTGCCGTTGATCTTCACACGTTTCTTCGCATGGACGACGTTGTCGTGGACAATGCCTTGCACTCGAAGCTTATAGCTTTTGGCAGAATCCGTATGGAACACCACGGCGCGGCCTTTGAGGAGCTTATCCGCCAACGGCTTCCACTCCACCTTACGCACGGCTCCTGGGCCCGGAGCCCGCTTGGCGGTCCTGGGTGGGTTGAGGCGCTCGAGGATGAGGGACTCGGGTCGTCCGCGTTCAAGAATGCCAAGCCATTGCTCCCATTTGACAGGCTTCTCGGTGTCGCCATCCTTGACTGTCGTTTTACAGAAAGTGGCTTCATCACCTTCGACATCTACCCAAGATGTGCCATCGCCAACCTTCATGGTCTTTTGCTTCTGCTCCACCCAGGTTCGTCGAACCTCCGACAATCTCTTGTCCATGTCTTCAACCNTGGCTTCATCACCTTCGACATCTACCCAAGATGTGCCATCGCCAACCTTCATGGTCTTTTGCTTCTGCTCCACCCAGGTTCGTCGAACCTCCGACAATCTCTTGTCCATGTCTTCAACCCTCGACATTCCTGAAACAAGGGATGAAGATGATGAGGATTCAAGTAGTGTTGACACTTCTTGTATCTACAGCGGTACTTCTTGAGCGATCCGCCACCTGGACAATCGATGAGGCCAGACAAAGTCCCCTTCTGACACCGAGGGCATTGCATGCCTTACCAATTCGGGAGGATCTTGTCCTTGGTGAGCATGTCCACGATGGATTTGTTAGTAGCGCAAAGGAGGTCCTTGAGGCTGCGGGCGTACCATATATATATATATACATTCACACATAAGATAGTGCAATAAGCAAAAATAAACTCACACACACACATATGCAGTACATCGAAAACGGCTACTGTCATCTGCCCCCCTCCGCCTGCGCTTTCTGCCCTCTCAAGATCCGATTCCCCTCAAGCGCGTATCGGCATGAAGGAGGCTTCTTTGATACCGGGAAATGCTTGCTCGACTACGCCCTCCCTGCTTCTCTGCAGGACATTCAGCCTTATACTGCATGAAACGTGCTGTCTGGAACTTCTTGCTTATAAGTTCTCAAGGACTGCCAAGGTGGTTTGCCAACCAGCGCTCATCTCAACGTCTGCCACCCGACATTTCAATCTAGTAGACTTCGCCGTCTGCCAGTACGGTTCTCACGAAAGTAGTTCTTCTGTGTTTATGTTTGCGGGCGAGTTGTCACCTCTCTTTCGGTATTGTTCGCGAGCCCATTCGGCATCCTCGAGTGTTCCCAGATTGAAAAATCGGCCATTGAAATGTCCACTCACAGCGGTATGCAGGAAACGTAGGGTGCCAGGCACATCTATGCACTGTGAGTCCCTTCGATGGTCAGGTGGCACTGGAAAGGTCGGGGTCCGGGGTGTTGCATTCACAAAGAAGCAGGTGAGGTCATGCCGCAGTCCTTCCGCACGCTACACTGCATGGAGCCTCGAAGCGGGGCGGCAGATGAACCTTCTCGTTGCAAACCTGGCATATTGCAAACTGCTTGAGCAGCTCATTTCAGGACGTCGGCTTGTTCTGAAAAACCTTGCACACCCAGCCCCCTTCCATCGGTGGTTGCACGCGCGCGTGATTTGCTGTTGGGCTGTGCCAGCGGTGGTCCTGTGAACTAGTTGGAGGATCAACGGTACAGCATCTTGTGAAATCTCAATGTCCGGGTTAGATGTGACGCCAATTTGTTCTGAATTGTACACAGGTTTGGACTCACGGGTCGTGCATGTTCCGAACAGGAAGACAATGGCATTCGAGGCCCAGCGAAGAGTTGCACTGACTTGCTACCCTGGCCTCACACTCTGGTACGCGTGCCATCGCCATCTTGGGCAATCTGTATAGTCCAGGCACCGAGAGGCAACAAGCAGATTTGCGCTACTGTTGGACTCATGTTTAGGCGAGTAGTGACAACCGATCTGACAATCTGCTCAGCCAGCACGAGTCGTGGCTTCAGCGTCACACTTCGTTGTGTAGTTCCACTGCATCGCAGAGCTAAGCCACTAGGAACGCATGTGATGCAGTGATAAGCTTGAAGCAATCCGGTAAAAACATAGACATGTGTGCTGGCACTCGGCCCTGTTCACACCACCTTGCACAGCCAAGGCTTGAGCTCTTTTCTAACAACGAAGCACCGTACGCCTCCGGTGCTTGAATATCTTTAGCCACTGGGGACCTGGTCTGCTCTCAGTCCCATGCAGGTCGTGGAACACCAGGCTTGAAAACGCCACAAATGATCGACACGGCATACGCAATCCCAAAGCCGATGTCCACCACTCCATGTTGAAAGATGCACGATGGATCATAAAGCTTTAGATCCGAAGCACCTGTGATGGGGCCCATGATGCCCATGGCAACTTGGTAGCTTATGGTCAGTGTAGCAAGGATCACAGGACTTTTGGGAACATCATTCCATCGCTTGAGGATGCCGTAGAAGAACGGGGATGTAATGCATGCCGTGTTGATGTTTGCATAATTCAATCTCATCTTCGCCGGGCCCACCATGTTGGTTAAGCCCGCAACAATCGGAATCTGTGTTGCTACATACAGCACGAGATACGCCCAAGGCAACTTCTTTTCTTTCGGCACGTAGCAGAGCAGCGACAGAAAGCCAGGAAGTGCAATTCCAGCACTGAATGCGTACGCAAAGGCGAAGTTTGCAAATGGCAAATGATGGCTGAAAAAGTGCAGCAAGATATGTGTGACAGCTTCCGGCACAAAGAGCCAAGAAAAGAGTCTGTCAATTGGATCGCTGCGATTCTTCTCACGCCAGAACAAAGCGGCGAATACCATGATGGCCTGGATGGTTGAGGTGGTCCTCAACGCTGGATGAGACAGGTGTGGCCCATACTCAAGGTCGAAGTCACTCAAAGACCGGTCATAGGAGAAGTTGCCCAAGCAGAACAGGAAAGGCACCAAGGTGATCACCAGGCAGAGCTTCACCAAATTGTAGGCATATGTGTTGTTGCTCTTGCTGGGGCTTTCGGGTGTCTCAGCTGTTTCAGAGAGCATGTTGGTGCCGGATGGCGCCGGCCTCTTCTGCATCTTTCCAACAAATGTCAAAGTCGCCATGGAGATGGCCATGACACTCTGGCCGCGGCCGCTGTGGGCAGACGGAGTCTTTGGAACACTTCCGCTTGCTGCACTCTTCCACTGCGTCACTTTGGCATATGCCGCCGACCCTGGGGCCGTGAACGCAAGAGCCATCGCACTCATTGCACGACCGAGCCCCTTTCGAGCTCCTAGGACTGGTCCCCGGTCCTTCAACACACAAGGCTCTAAGGGCTTTCTCTTTGCTAACCCTTTGGTCCAGTCTGCGGAGGAACAGTTATGGCCCATGGCCGTTATCGCCGCTATCGTCTTCTTCGCCGTCGCCTTGATGCAACCTTTCGGTCTTTTTGGTCGCGATCAGGAGAATGGAAAGCTATTAGGCTTGCTCCAGCCCGTCATATAAAACGTTGGGTGAAATAGCTGCCATCACAAGTGCAGTCCCTGTAAAAAGGCTTCATTGTCTGGAGAATGGCACTGGGAACACAAAAGGTGCCGCAGCTCATGACTGTAGTGTACAGTGCTGATGCAATAAAAGAAGCAGTATTTCGATGTACTTGACACAGCACTCCGAAAGGCCCTTTGTGAATTGAGATGCCAAAACCTGAATCAACATCACTACAGGTGTGGCACCCTTCTTGTGGCAAGGCAGCTTCTGGCCCAAAGGAAAAGAAGCAACGACTCTCAACTACTCAAGCTTGCGCAGGAACCACTTCACAACTGGCCCTCCGGATGGCGACGAGTCAGCTTCGAGAACGAGGCTGTCCTCTAAACAGTCCATAACTTCCAACTAGGCGGGGAACGCATTCGGAGCCTGCAGTCCCTG
This sequence comes from Symbiodinium sp. clade A Y106, assembly GCA_003297005.1. Lineage (NCBI taxonomy): Eukaryota > Dinophyceae > Suessiales > Symbiodiniaceae > Symbiodinium > Symbiodinium sp. clade A. Next base: position 54,689 of record BGNK01002616.1, read on the forward strand.
CCTCCTCAATGTAAAACCGATGAACATCGATGACCTCACGATCTGCAAACAGTGCAAGGGCATACTGCGACAACACCTGCCAGTATTGCCAGGTCACTTCTCCACCACCAGCAGCCTCACTTTCGCTGGCTTCTTTCTTTGCTTCTTCGTCCTTGCTACCTCTACAGTCAACCAGGCGACTACACTGCATGGCATGATGCCAGCTTCACTCAGCGCTAGAGAATTCTGCTACGCTCCCGCATCCACCCACTTCTCACTCCAACCTCTGGCAGCAGTACTTCCCCCTGTCCACAATACAACCACACCGAGCTCAGAGAAGAAAGGGCACCGCATTCTCGAATTGAGAAGTTCCCGAGCATCCCTTTCAGTTGCTGAAAAAACGAACAAGAACATCGAGGGCGAAGCGAAGGCAGAGGTGGGCCGTGGGCTCAGAAGGACCACGCAACATCCTAACGAAGCCAAGTGTCCTGTCCAGGCAGAGCTAGGTCGCAGCTACGTGGTTGATCCCGTGGCATGCGATTTCTGTGACAGCATCACATGGAATGGCTCGAGAGCACAGTGATGGCTTTCCTCCGATGTCGTGGCAACCAGCTGTGGCTGATTTCGATTTCAGCTGTGCTCGTCGCCAGCAAGCTTTGAGGATTCGCGCGGGGGCCAGAGAGAAGACAACTACAGCATGCGCCAGAGAGAGAGAGAGCGAGAGATAGAGAGAGAGAGAGCGAGAGAGAGAGAGAGAGAGTGGCGACAGGGAAGCACGAACTTGCAGCTTTGGCGGTCAACGGTACCGGGGCAGCGGATAGGCTCCGTTCAAGTTTAACGGTGTCCTCCGAGAGACTTGGAGCTAGGATCGCAGCTCGGAAGCTCCATCTCGCAGACAGAATCACTCTCTGACTTTGCATTACCCTGCACACTGCACTGTAGAACTGCATGATCTTCCCCAGTGCTTTCATTCTGTGCATATTAACCGTCGCGCTCGGGGGTCGCATCATGTATGTATGGACGAAGACAGTGACTGCCCTCCCCCAATACCTCGCCTCCAAGGACTGACTTTGTCCAGCCCTGAGTCTGCTTCGCAGGATTCATGTTCCTTGGACATGTCAGGCTTTGGCTTCAAGCTGCATAAGCTGCGAAGCAGAATCGGAACTTCGTGCCGAGCTGAGGGACGTAACACGCAAGACGGAGTCTGACTCCCACACAGGGTCCACAAGGATCTTGGCACCGCCCATGCGGGTGATCTCCTGGACTCCATTGCCCACCTTGTACTTTTCTGTGAAGCCAAGACCTCCAAGCCCTGGGCCCTGGAAGGAATAATCCATCTCGATGTCATCTGCTGCTTGTGCAAACTCTCGAACATTCTGGTTCTTTCCGGCACCCCAATCCATTAGCTGCAAGCCTTTCCGCGCCAGCCATGGCAGGCCAGCAGCCTTCCAGTATGCATCGATGTCTCCTTCCGTCTTGTAGCAGCCCCACTTTCCGCTCAAGCCGCTCCCGCCGAAACCTGCCGACCGATGGACGCGGCTGAATCTCGGTTTGAATGCCGGTGCGCTGAAACCTGCGAGCACTGCCCTGTCATGCAGACCATCCTGATCCATGCGATACTCAGAACCCATTGCCCGCAACTCCAGAGATGACAGTTTGAACTCATGTTGCCCTCGTACAGGTCTCGATGAGCCTGCAAATGAAGTCGGGAAGCACAATCTGGCTGCGCAGAGCACCACACCGATCAAGAATATGCCGCGAGAAGATCCCATCGTGATGTCTCGAACAACTCACTACACTTTCCCGGTCGAGGTTGTTATGCTCTTGAGTGCATCTCTAAGCATCGGAAAAGTCTACGAAAACTGACACGTTGCATGTCAGACCCATGGCCAATCCACTTCACTGAGCCATGAAAGCACGAGTCGTCCCAAGTCATGCAGCAAGAAGGCTGGGCACTCTCTGCTACAGTAACTGAAAACAAGCTTGCAACGCTCTTGCAACCGCGTTACTACGTTTTGGACTGCACTCTCAGGAAAAGCGGCTGCGACTTTGGCAAGTTTCTTGACAAAAGACGTCTTGGCAGTACAGCCAGTGCGCTTGCGCAGCATGAAAAGTGCAGTCGCTCCTGAGGGAGTGAGATTCTAAAGGGTATTCATCGCATGCTGGCCTGCAGCACAGGGAAGATGCCCAGGCATTCCTGACTTGGTTTTTTTGAGGCGAGGGGCTCATGCGAATGCATGTCCATGCATCATGGTAGAACCACATGCGCTGCTGGGGTGCCCAGTCTTGTCCAGAGAGCTATCCTTTATGCAGACACTAGGGAATAACATGCTGAAAAACAATGAGTAGAAGATGTTGCTACATCCACAACACACAAGTGGCACAGATGGCACGAATGCATGCAATGATTTCGGAGCGCGAAATGGCGAGACAGTGACACCAAAATCTCTGGCAATGTCGGCTCAGATGTCTGTCTTGCAAAGTGCACAAAAACTGGCTGCAAACGAGAGAAATACAGAGCAACTTGCGCCAGGGTTCCGATGTTTGTTCTGAATCAGCTGTGTGCTTCACCAGTTCCCCATTCTTGCCAAAGCTTTTGCTTGGGTGGGATGACTCTGTGATCTCTGACCAGTCGGCTTGTAAGGGAACCTGCCTCGGCAGTCAGAGGAGATCCTCCGATTCCCCCTGGAATTGAATGGGCCGATGGGTGTCCTTGCAGAGGTGAAGGTAAGGTGCGACAAAGGTGGAAGGTTTCTAGAGTCGCGGCTGATAGACTGACTAAACAGCTCATCGTAGTGATGCCAATTGAACGGCAAGGTACGCACGATCGGTCGAGACACCCCCGCCAGCCTCGAAGAGTTTCGTCGAGCAAACGAAGTCTTGTACCACATTGTCGAAGCAAGTCTCCTGCACCGACAGCACCAGAGAGGTTTGGCACAATGAAGGCAGGCACGTGACCGTGTCTCATTCGCATTCGCAGCAAACGCGTCATCCCCGGGCAGTTAGTTGAAACCAGCAAGCCTTCTCCAAATTGTCGAAAGCGTCATTGCTGCTGTCGACGGTCGCGTGCTCAACCTGCTCTGTTGGTCTTGTGTGAAGTAGACTTTAGCATGCTTGGCATGCGCGTTGGAATCCTAAAGTTTAGATTCGCTGACGGCACTTCCAGCTTTGGGCAGTCTCTTCTGCCTGTAGCATTGGCGTTGCAAGCGGGTTTTGGATGAATACATAATACTGCATAACTACTGGGCTTGAACCTGCTCAGTGCACAGCTCAATGTCGAAATAATCATGCAGGGGTGTCGCATCTGACGATGTCGTCGCCACCTTTCGCCTTGCCGCCTGCACCGAAATGCTGCCAGGGCAAATGGTATGTGTAGCTATCAGATATCAACCAAAGAACGGATATTGTTATTAATGGCCTGATAATCGCCAAGCACCACGGACCAGACTGTTGGCATAGAAACCACCACAAGCGGCACCTGCAGAACATGCAGCAGTACATGCCCTCTCCGCTGAAGCCGCTCCGAAGATAGCTAGTGAGCCCGTGAGCCTGCAACTCCACCGATCACTGCACCGACCACGGGCACGGGAATCGAGGCCTCACAGGGAGGGTCAAAGCACAGAACTTTCAGAAATGAGTGTATCCGCGGCTATACGTGATGCTTGTTGGCATGCTGACGCGCTGAGCCTGACCGACCGCGGCTCCGGCCAAGCTTCCAATAGCCCGGCCAGAAGAGCTCACGGTGCTCTCGCAAATTCGCTCCTGGGTCACACAAGAGCACGACTTCCAAGTATTAACCGAACATAACCGAACTGCAGCTGCGGAGATACTCGGATACTCCATGTCTACGGTGTCATGCCTGTGCTTTCTGTCCGACTGCTGAGATCTGAGCCGTGAATTGCTCCGAGCTGATGTTCTTCCCTTCGAGCTGCCTGAAATATCTCCAGATTCACACAAGCAGCAGCGTGCTACATTAGTTTCGTACCAGTACACTGTACACCGCGTCCGGACCATCCCAAAGCCGCGCAGTATTTCATGATGGCTGCTGGATAGTTTCATGCCTCACGCTTTGCTTGGTGTACGCTTGTGCAGTTGAGCACAAACTGCGATGCTTTTCACCGTAGCATCTTTATCTCGAGCTAGGGCAAGTAACAAAAAGAGCAGTTGACCTGTCGCAGCAGTCCAAAGGCCAGTCACTGTCAACTCCCCTCCTGCTCTAGTCATTCTGTCGAGTGACTCGCAATGCCGACCAATTTCTTTGTACAACCTGGCACAAGCGCAACGATTTGAGGGAGGATCCGGAAAGTCATTCCGTCCGAGATTGCATGGCTGTCACCGTCTCCGTGCGCAAGCTCTTCACCTACGTCAACTAAAATATATGCTGATCTTACAAGCACAATAGTGGTCTCTACCTGCAGCTTGCTCAGTCACTGCAGCCATAGGAGTGATGCTTGTGGCGCACGAAGCAGGACTACGACTTCTACAAGGCACATGGTGCGTGCATGTTGCGATCTGCATCTGAATGGTGCCACAGCCGCGCATAGCCCTCGACAGTCATCGCGGCAGCAGCTCCAGCAACCCGTGCCGCAGGCCTAGGCAGAGACAAGACTCACACTGACTCAAACTAACTCTACATGAGCCGGCCACCCACGACAACCCACGTGGATAGCGGTGGAAATAGCTTTCTCCTATAGCCGTCACTGAGATTTGCATAGCCAACCATTGGACTTCCATGGACTTCCAGCTTGCAACGGCGCATGTGGATGGATAACTATTCTACGTATCTGGAGGATGTGCAGATTGCTTGTGTCTCTATGTTGATGTCCTTCGGCTCGAGCAGATCGCTATGCGTGCTCACGGCTCACTGTCTCAAAGCGTATTTCTTTGCACAAGCTGACAGCTTCTGGAAACGGAAAGCTTCGCAAACAGTGGCCACGACATCTCCGCTCACAGTGCTGTTGACCACTCAACCGACTAATTTAACAGCGTTAATAATTACTAACGTCATCCTGGCTGGACCACATGAGGCGGACAGAGGACAGCATCAAGTGCTGACAGCTAGAGAATAAAGTCCTGAAGCTTGTCTGGGACTGCGCGCAAGCCACCTGAGTGCAGAACATCAGCTGAGTTGGGGCAAGCATGGTGTTATATGGTGTTGCTTCAGTAGGCGGAAGAATATCTTCAACGGCTGCCGAGGGTCTCTCTCCCGAGAATACAGCCTTCGCTCGCGTCAACGACGGATTCCGGTCGCCTGGCGCAGTGCGATGCAAGACGAGGTTCAGACCATGGGCTGCTTCGACTGTGGCACCCCCGAGACTGTGCTTTCGCACATACATTTCCTCGCAGTGTTGAGCATGTTCGGTCATACGGCAAAGCGCATGCTTGTTCGTGACTCATGCGAAATATCTCAGTTTTGCAAGTTTCATGCACCAACATTTTCAAGTTCAAAGACCCAGGTGCCAGGTTGTGTCCTGGATTGCCTACTACTAAATTGTAGCCGTCGCAACTGCTGCACGTCGGAATAGCTATGGGCCTGTCGAAAAAGGTTGCAAAGACACCCTTGCCGCCGAAGCAACCATGGTTCAAATGAAAGCCCTCCGGCTGCTGCACAGAATCACTATATGTCACTATGGCGAAGCTGCCAAACTGTAAGAATCGATCTGTGCCTGCCCTATCATCCACGTTTGCCAAGTCATCGGGCCTTCAACCAAGTGACGGGAAAGCTCTCAAGAGCAACTGTCGCAGCCGGCCTTGGCAGCGCGAAGGCCTGCAGGTGGCTCGTGATCAGCTGGGACTTCTGGAAAACTCGTGACCGGTCACTCGCGCCTGCAAAGGCTCCTTCTGTGAACGCTCCGGATTCAGCGCGACTTGCCTGTGCGGCTCTGCGGCATTTTGCGAAGGCACAAGATCGTTCAAGCATTCAGCGGAGACTTCGCTTCTGAAGTGTGTCTCTGCACAGGTCAACTCTTCGTAAAGATTGGATGCTGTCTCGCCCCAGCCCTTCCGTGCTTCTGCCTGAACGGCGCACCCACAGCGAACGGCGAATACACAAGCTCAGGCTCCCCTTTGCTTCCGTAACTCCGCTTCTTCTCTTCATCTCTTCTTCTGGTTTCTCGAGGTTATTGACTCGAGCTTGGCGTCCCCCAAGGCACCCGCACTAAAAAACCCACCCGAAAGGACTGGGAAAGGATCGTCGGAGAGAATACGGGCTTGGCGATCGATGCCACGCCGGCTTTCAATGCTTTGTCTTGCCCAGCGCTCTTGCTTCTGGCTGGAATCTCAGGTGCAACGGAGCAAGAATTACCGGACTTCGGGCCATCAGGCCATCACTGCGATCTGTCTGTGGCCTCGACTAGCATGTGGGGTTGCTGGTGGTCGGCTGGGTAAAGACTGCTCTGCCTCGCATTTCGGACCGGACCGAAGCACGGTCTTTCGAGCTGCCGTCGCTATGCCGAATCTGTCCACTTTGAGGAATGGCTTCATGCCACACCATGCCGGCACCAAAACTGTTCTCGCCAAGTTGTGCCAAAGCGAACAACGTTGCATGAAAAAACAACATCCAACCGTCCCGTCCTTGTCAGCTTGTGAGCCTCCTCGACATTCCAGACACGACACCTTGTGATGCCATGAAGCGCTTATTGAGGTGGATTGATCCCACAAAGAACACTCCGCAACATTCCAGGGGCACGACATGCCAGTGATGCAGAAGGTGATGAGGCTCTCTGCCAAAACCTGAATTGTGGAGCGGCGTTATTCTGCCAGGAATGCTCTCATGCCCAGAGGCCTCGTTGCCAGCTGTCAGTCCTGCCTCTCGCAGGCGGTCTCGGACCTGCGAAGACTGCAGGCTTCGACTCGTTGTTTCAAAAGCCCCCCCTTAGTCTTGTCGGTGTTGCTGTTCACTCTTTCATTCCCATTCCTTGATCCTTGCTCATTGTCTTCGGGGCAACCCCGAAGCTCTCCCTTCAGTCGAGTCGACTTACCACCGAGAACGAAGTCCAACAACCGCCGCAGTCTGACCGACGTTGAACTAAAACTGAGCACTCCGATGAAACCCTCTTTTTCGTCGTGTGGTAGAAGCGCTGTAGCACGCCGTTCGGCGAGGCAACAGGCCGGAACGACTAGCCGGCGCCGGGGCGCATTCTGCACCCGGCCCGATGTCGTTCGCCGTCCGCCGAAACGAACCCAGGGTGGTGAGGGTGGGAAAAAGCTTCGAAACCCGTCGGGCCAGAGATGCTGCCGACGTTCGTCGTTAGCGGTTGTTACTGCACACACGCGTGTGTTTCACAACAACCGCCGCACTCTGACCGACGTTGAACCAAAACTGAGCACTCCGACGAAACCCTCTTTTTCGTCGTGTGGTAGAAGCACTGTAGCACGCCGTTCGGCGAGGTAACAGGCCGGAACGACTAGCCGGCGCCGTGGCGCATTCTGCACCCGCCGCGCGCACCGACTCTCCACCCTGCGCCGGCTCCGTAGTGGAAGCCCTGTGCCAATCTGAAAGTTTAAAACCTCTTACCAACTTACCTTCTTAAATACACGGCACGGGCGCACTTGGATTTTCCCGCTAAGACTCCTGTCTTGAGCCGTGGTACGACCTACGGAGAATACGTAGTGAAACGCTTCACATGGGCATACACAGTAAATTGAAATGTTTGTTACGCCCTCATCGATTCAAGTTGCGCTTTGCCACTTGACTCGATCTTCAAACATTCCACTACACTCCACTCCTTTCTCACATGCTCCTTCGAGCAATTTTCCTGTCTCGCATGCTCCTTTGAGCAATCTTGACTTTGGCTTGATCTTCCTTTCTCTGCTTGTCGTGGATGTAGTTGACTTCAAGTCCTGTAACGGAAAATTGTTCGTGAAGCACTCGACTACAAGCTTTACGGCTTCCAAAGCTACACGCTTGCACGCTCACTTTTTCGCGGAAGTCGCGGTAGTCGTTGCGGTTGCCGTTGAAACGATTCCAGCCTTTTGGCTTTCTGACTTGAAACACATCGTAGTGCTTTGTCGTATGCTTCAGGAGCCTTTACGTGGCGTCCTCTTCAGCACAAAAGAAACTTTGTTTTGCGGTGGTTTTCCGCTTCCTCACTCAGCCTTCTCACAAGCTTAAGGCTTTGTCCTTGGGTACGTTTAAACCCAAACCTTTCTCGCACTTTTCTCGTGCATGTGAAACTGAAAACAACCCCTTGTTTATACTCCTGGGAACGGAGTCTTTTCACAAGCCTTGTTTATACTCCTGCCTTGACGGAGTTTCGTGATCTTCGCCCTCATGGCTCACTCCAGATCACTGCTTCCATCCTTCTTCTTCTTTTCATGCTTCCGCTTCTTAGCGGCTGCTGCTTCGACCTCTGAGCTATCATCAGCTCGCCTCTTTTTCTTTTTCTTTTCCTTTTCGTCCCTTTTCTCCTTCTTTTCCTTCGGCTTGTCTTTTGAGCTTCCTGCCGCTTCTTTCTTTTCTTTCTCTTTCCTTTCCTTTTCTTCATCCGAGGCCTTCACCTCGTGCACTTTTCTTCGGCTTCATTTCTTCCTTTCCCCATGCCGGATTCGGCGCTCTGGCGGCTTCTCTTTCTTTCTCGTTCTGAAACTCTGCTTCTTTTGCCTCCTAGGCCTTGTACTCTCTGATCTTTTCCTTTGCATAGCTTGGGTAGCTGTCAGGATCCATGTACTGTAGGTTCCAACAGCGCTCGATGGTATGGTTCGACCATCCTGGGAATCTTTTCCCTCCAGCGCCTTCATCTAGATCCTTGTAGTACCTAGAGAAACTTTCGCAGAAAATCTGCCCTATGTAGTGGATCTCGGTGGAACCGGTGCTCCAATCTGCTTTCCCCGATCCCACATATCGTTGCAGTTTGCGCTCGATGGCCGGACTTTCCGCAGCAAAAACAGCTTGCTTTCTGGTACTTTTCGATGGCTCTTCATCAGTACGCCACCGAGGGTGCACATCCTTCAAATCGCTTCTTGAAACTTTGCTTTTCGGCCCTTCGGCCGGCTCGCTTGGCTTTTGGCTTCCGATGCTTTTAGCCGTTTCAAGCTCATCTCGCAAAGTCTTCATCTTCTCTTCATTTGATTATTCATTTTCTTCCTTTTCTTTTCTCTTCTTCTCTTCTTCATGCTTCAACTTGATATCCCTCGGCATTGCTTTTGGTTTTGGCGCGCGAGTGGGTGCTGCCTCACTGCCACTCATGCCTTCGTTTCTCTCTTTTGCCCGCTTAAATGTCGCAGACAAGGTCTTTCGCCTCGTCTCGGCCTCGCTGTCCTGCTCCTGGAACAGGTACGCAAATTCATCCATTTCAGAAACAACTTCTTTCATTGCGCATTCGCAACTGTCGAGGATCTCATTGAACAATCCCGCAGCTTCCTTGCTCTTCACGACATCGCTTCCTCTTCTTTGACCAACAATTTCAGTTCAGCTCTTTTCATCTCTAGCTCTTCTTTGTGCTTTACTTCCAACGCCTTTATCTTGGCTTTCTTCTTCCTTACCTCGCTTGAAGCATTGCCTAGGTCCTCCTCCATGATGCTCCATGATGCTTAAGGAGTCAATGCATTCTGCAACGTGCTCATTGACTTGAATCTTCAAAGCTTGGCTGCGCTTGCCATATCCTTGCGGCGCAGACTTCAGCGGCCTCATCAACATCTCTCTGCATCGCACATATTCCCGTTCCATCACCTGCGACGCAAAGTCCTTCTGCCGTGGCTCACCTCCATGGGTGAACACGCTCCACAAGTTGATCTTCGCTGGGTTGCTGCCGCAGTCTTCCATCACCTCTCGCAACGGAGGTTCTTCGTCTTTGGACCTCCTCTTCTCTTCCTTGGTTGACCTCTTCTTCTCTTCCTTGGTCGACCTTTTCTTCTCTTCCTTGGTTGGCTTAACCTCTTGATATTCCTCCTTCTCTTCACTTTCACTGGCCTCTGCATCCTTCCCTTCTCCGTCGGACTTTTCCTCCTTTTCCTTTTCATCATCCTTCTCTGCAATTTCAGCTGCCATTGCAACGACCTTTTCTCTGCGGTCCTTCGCCGCCTTCTTCCTTTCTGTCAGCTCCTCTACTTTTGCTTTCATCACTTTTGCTTGGCCCAGCTCTTCAACTGTCTTGCCTTCTTCCTCCTTCTTCTTTTCCTTCTTTCCTTCTTCATCCGACTCTTCGTCGCTTTTCTTCTTCTCCTCATCCGTCGTAGTCGGGTCGCTCGCAGCTTCTTCACTCGGACTTTTTCTTTTCTTCCTTGTCTTCTTCACTGTGGCAGATGTCTCGCCTTCGCCCAGAATCGCTGCAGGTGTTTCTCGCCTGGGAAGATGGTCTTGTTCCACACGTTGGGGTATTCTGCGACAAGAATATCCCAGCAAAGATCTCGTGCGGCAGGCACATGGCGTAAGCGTGCTCCTGCGCTTGCAGAGAGGTCCTCATCTGCATTTTTTCGCACTGAGATCCTTTGCTCTACCAGCTTGAGAATGTCCCGGTTGACGTTGTTGCCATACTTGCCCTCGCAGCCGGCCTTGGCGATGAGAGCAAGGTCGGCCAGTGAGCCGCTGCGAGCATCGGCGACGGCCAGCTCGGCTATCTTCTGTGTCTGAGGTGGCGACATAAAACCCCAGGAAAACTGCTCTAGTAGATGCATCCGCAACATGCTGCCATTGGTTTCCTTCCTCCAGTCGGGTTCCAGGGTTCTGACATCAACGTCCACTCTCCGGCGCTTTCGCACTGGAAAGGACACAGCATCCTCCATAGCGGCCGCGGCTATATGGCGGCTGAATGCACGCTGACATGGCTACGAGACATCTGGCTCTCCGCGGCCACGCACACAAAACAGAAGTGTGAGCCGAGAGCCGGGAAGCGGGGGGAGCGGAGCCTTGGTGAGTGTGTTGGCCACCCGTCGGAGTCCCGGCGACAAACCGTCCCCTTTCGGCGAGGACCGTCACCGATCTAACTCTTGATTCCATGGCCTGTCGGGTCGAGGACGCCAGCAGGTTAGCGTGGATGGCGGCCCACAGTCGATAATTCGGCGGCCCTTGACCATATTTTGCTCACCACCCCCCTCTCCGATTCCTTTACTTTCCATGGTTCTATTTTCCAGCAGATATCTTCCCACCCATGGTACTCTCTCTTGTAGATATCCTGAACACCCCTCGACAGATCATACCGCCAAGCTCGACTATTCTAAGTCTAAGTCTAGCACACAGTCTTTTTATAAAGCCACCGCACATCGGTCCGAGTCTGGGCGCTTCCGTCGGAGCCGGCACTAGAATGTGCAGCAGGACCGACTCCGGCACGCCGTTCACCACGGCGCCGACTGCATGGCCGAAGCAGCGGTGGCGACGGGGAGCGATTTTGTCACCCGGCGCTACGCCGGCCAGTGCTATTTTGGTGGAGCCCGATGCACTGGAAAACATTATCACAGCCTCGTGTCCGTCGCGCCTGCAGTCGCTGTCGTCTTCGTTCTCTCTTTTTGGTCGGGTCGGTCGTCGCCGCTGCCTTTCGGGAGCTGCTTGACGAACCAGAAGGCACGTCGGGGCATTCTCCGCCGGGGGCTTGGGCACCGCTGACTGCTCGCCGTTCGGACGGCGCAGATGGCGAACTGCACAGGCATCGTCGTTGTCGCTGGCCCTGGCGCCGTCGTCGGTCCTGTCGCTGGCTGCGCCCTCTGGTGGATGCAGTCTGGTCGTCGTGCTCGTCATGGTGGTTGGGCGGCGGCCCCTCGGTCCTCCCCCGGTCGGGCTGCAGCTCCACTCGGTACCGTCACGACCCGTGAGGGTTCACTGCCCCGGACGGCAGGCCTTGCCCCTGCGGCCTGGTCGTCGTCGCCTGACTCCCTCGTCCCCCCATGCCACCACAGGTCGGGCCCGTGGATGAAGTCGGTGGTGCCTTCGCCTGCAGAGGGTCCGTTCCCCCCGGCGTGTTGGTATGGGCCGGCAGGCGCCCGCGGAGCATCTCGTCGACCTCCCCTCTCGTCATCCTGCCCGCCGGCAGGGGCACATTGGACATGACCATCACCAGCTCGCCGATGGCCGCCCGATCTTCTGCGGTCATCGTCGATGCCAATGCCTTCCAAGCTGGATACCCGCGACGATGTCCTTCAGCCAACACTTGTCGAAAGGCAGCCACCGCCTCATTGGTGCCGTCCTGGGGTGGCACCGTCGGCACCGCCTGCGGCGGCGCTTTGGGCTGAGGCTGAGGACGTGGCGCCGCCTTGACGGGAATCTGTGCGGTGTCCGGGGCACCGCCGACGTTCATGTTGGACATGGCGTCGGTAGGATCTAGCAGAAAAAGCTTCGAAAGCCGTCGGGCCAGAGATGCTGCCGACGTTCGTCGTTAGCGGTTGTTACTGCACACACACACACACACACGTGTCTCACTACAGAGAACTTAAATTAGCGTATTTGCAGTATGACAAGCACCGAATTGAATCCAGGTGCTTTCAGCGTTGACGAATTGCTACCCGTTGTGCTGACTGATGCAAATCTATTTGAAAATCTGAACAACGTTCCTGCGACTTACGTAGTTCAGATCCACCTACCGCGTCTTTTAAGTAACTTTCACCCTCCTACTGATGTCCGTTTGGTGTCTGGGTTCATGAACCTGCTTCATCACCGAGATGTTTATAGCTCTTGTCCTTGTGTACTACCCCATCGACTTTCAAGAAAGTTCACGTACACGCCGCCGCTGCTTGCAGTCTCTACGATTCTACCGTCAGCGAGTAGGACCACACAGCCGTGTGAAGCGGCAACGTCAAGCAGGTAGCCGTTCAACTTTTCAGCCAGTAATAACACCAAGAAACCCCAAGAGTCCCTTAGTGACCGTACTTTTGTGCGCGCCGCCGAAGACATCCAAAGCGTCAACGAGGTGCTTAAACGAGTACGTTAGATCTGCTCGAGAGCATACCGAAGTGACCAGCCCGCTGTTAGGAGGGTGCTGTAAGATGTATCTGTATAAGTCAGTGGAACTACTGCTACTCGTAAGCGCCTAAAGATGTAGGAACGGCACTCTGGAGAATAAAACGATCAAGAATGGAAATCCACGGCGAAGTACGTTGTGCCATGAAGCGGAGCACCAACAAACAGAGTCACCAACGAGAGCAGAAACATAGCATCACCACCGACGCTTACCTCAGCCTAACCAGGAACGTCAACAAAAGCAAAACATGTGTGCTAATCTTGCGACCTCAGCTACCCCAACTCAATTCCTCAAGAGCAATTCTTTGTTTTGCTTTGCTCGACCATGAAGTCTTGCGACCCTCGCGGGGGATCCTTAAATCCAAACACTGAAGCCGAAGATGTCTCAGAGGACTTTCAATCAACTGGCGACCAGACTAGACAGGCAGGCTGCAAGAGGGCTACCAGGGTCGAGCCTGTGGAACATCTAAGCCAATGAAGCTCTTGGCACGCTCGAGGACCTTGGCTCTAGGGCCCTAAAACTCACGAGTGAAGTGTGTGAAGTCTCACTTGACACTTCACCCGGAGCTCCTGGCTTGTGTGCACTCGACCTGCCGGAGTCGCACATTCTGCAGCACCCAGTAAGCCATTAAATGTCCCCGATACGAGTACCTGTCAGTAGAACTGACGTACCGCTAAAGCGGAGGCTTTTCCGTTGTCGATTTCGACACCTTGCCCCTGCCGTGCTTGTCTACCGTTGCGCGACGGGACGTGATCACATCCGCAGCAAGAAGCTCGCCAGGGTTGGGCCAGAGCTCGCCGCATTACTATCGCAATGCCACTGGCAGCGCACCACTGTTGTCTTGCGGCTCCGCGCTGGTGTGCAGGGTATATGTAATGTAGAGCGAGGGAGTGGGCGCGTGAGCTCGTGAGTGAGTGCGGGGTGAGTGCGTGTGTGCGCTCTCATTGTGTTGATCAACGTTGGCCGTAACTCTCCGGTCCTCGAATGTCGGCTATCCCCAGTGGACATCACGTTCAGACAGATCCGTCGAACGCTTCCCGAACGTCTCATACAGTCGACAGACGTGGCGCCAACCCATATCCGATTTGCACAACTTAGACTTCAAATGGCATGCAGACCCTGCAGCAACGCGTGCTTCCCGAGTGCAACCCAGATCATGCAAATTGCATGGGGCCTCGGATAAAGGCCCGAAAGGAGGCGGGTAGATGACCACCGAAGCTGACGGCAACCGGCGTGAAACCTGCTGTCGCTCGTCACACTCGCTTGACTGACAACGTTGCTTGGGGCTGTTCGTCGGGGATGTCTGCGAGTCTTCCGCAAGATCGCAATGCATGTGTGGGTCCGAGATCGCAATGAGCCCGCAGAGTTGCAGAGTGCTCAAAACAAGCGGAACGGTAGAGCCTGGAAAGTCTGCACGCGTCCACATCGCAATGCGAAGAAGGAATCTTTGAGCCGCAGAGCTTGTAGCAAAGAGCCAGAAGCTGCCTGGAGCAATGGAGCCAACGGCTTGGCATCCAGTTTACAAGGCGCTTTCCCACGACGCTGTGCCTCAAGCACCGTGTGCTGCCCTGGAGTTACTCCACAAAGATCGCCATCCGCAAGAAGATCTATCCTGCAAGCCGCACAGTCTCCACTTGCCAGTGCGCTATCCACTGAATCAGCAAAAGGCACAGAATTCAGAATCCATCTCCCTGTCTCCACCATGGCATCATCACGAAGAAGACCTTTAGCACTTCGCACCTGAAACCTTCTTTCGTCTACAGCGGCTGGTCGGAGCCAAGCCAGGAAGCTGGCACGCCCAACCTCGATGTGTCTCCCTGAAGTAGCTTTCCCCCCATCTTGCAAATCCTTCAGTTAGACTGTTATACTGCTACGACTTGCCACTGACCCAACTGCTTTTCTCCATCTACCCTGCGACGGCATGCAGCCCCTTCTTGAAGGCGAGAAATGGCCACGACGGAACATCATCTGCTTCTGAAGGAGACTCGGAGACCGAGAGATGTCTGCAAACACTTGTGAGCGCACCTTGCGGAATGTAGGTTGTAAGCTCAACGATGATGAGCGACCTCTGAGTACGGACCTGAGTAGACCTGGGACCCCGGAACCTCTCAAGATTCTGACTGATTTTCTCAGCAGGTGATGTGATGGACGACGCAATCCAACTCGTTCTTGAGACATTCCCGTGCTGGATTTCTGGCGCTTCAACCGACACGAAACCGATGGTAGGTGCTGATGCAAAAGCATGTCGGATACATGGTAATGGAAATAAATCACACGGAAGTGCGGACCACCAACAAGTCCTCAACGGCTGCCAGCCAGCACGTGCAATTGATGCTGCATTACGCAGTGCTGCCCAAATTTGCTTTTTGACAGCAGTCACGGTCTGCGTCGCGGCGACATGGCAAGCAGCAAAACCACCAGAGCAGCCATGCCAGAAGCTGCGACACCCTGCACACGGTTGCACGCGGTTGCAAACCAGCGCAACACTCAACCGAACATGGCGGAAGTATCTTTGCCTATCAACAGCACAGCTTCACAACTTTCTGCCAAGACAAAAACAACAGGAAATGGATCAGCTTGAGGTTTGACAAACACGTGAACGAACCCAGGTCGGCAGCAAAACTCGTCGAATAATCGAAGCACATCGATAACACCTGAAACCAGGCTACAATGGCTGCAATTGGGCACCAGAACTTTGCCAAGCCAAACCAAGACGACAAGCACCAGTTGGGCGAATGACATTCCGTCCTTCCGGTATTTCTTTATGCTTCAGAGGGCGAACCTTTTCAATGATCCCATTGGCGAACCCCGGCGGCAACACCATGCGAGCTTGGCCATTTGCGACGACAAAGGTCTAGGACTTCGGCAGGTTTACAAGATCTCTCGTTCGGCTGGTTGACTCCAGCTTCTCCTCATCAACCATTTCATCACTGCATGCATATCACGAAATAGTTTTGGGCAGGGACCACGCTTCGCAGATGGCTTCGGTGGAAGTTAGATTAGCGTAGCTAGGGTCAGCTATCTCGAGACTGCGTCGACCCGGAGTCACGGACATGCGAACGAAGCGCGGAATGAAGGCAAAGTCATGCCTCCGGCACCGATGCGATGACTTACGGAGTCGTTGCTCAGACCGGCAGGGCTTTCGGAAAGCCGGAGGCTGCTTGCTATTTTCAACCTGTGTGATATCGCAGTATGATTTCACCGCCTTGTTGCATGTCTCTTCATGGGTTTCTTTTGTTGGACTCTGGTTCTGGTGTCCAACCCTCTGCATACGGCTTAGATGCCTTTAGCTTGCTGCACACCGCAGTTCGTTCGCAGCGCTTGCAATGCATGGATTCCTCGTCGTCTCGTCGTGTCGTTTCTGCCCTGCTAGTTCTGCCCTGCCAACGGGACGATCTGCGGCGCTATCGGGTTGCGGAAGCTGGGCCACCATGTCTTCTCACACAGCTAAATGCCTGACAACAGAGAAAATCTGTTAGCTACAGCTACATAGGCTATTTTTCTCTGAGAGGGGAGCGAAGTGAGGCAGTGTTCTGCCTTCCAAAATCCATGGCAGTGCACCACCGCACACTCGCGGAAGAGGTGATATCGCTTGCTGCCACCTCTACCAACCTGACGTGATCTGACGTGCGAAGGCTCACTTGGATCTGAGCTGCAGCAGCAGCTAGTCTCCCGCTACTTTGCTGGCGAGGCGCCCGAGCCCACTCAGCGGATTCAGTAAATCCGATGTTCTTGAGCTGGACCCCGCTTCTTTGGCATTCACTCATGTGGTCGCTGCGGTTCCAATATAGCCTGGGACTTCATGATGCTTCGTCGTGCTTGAGAAAGGACGGCATGAGGTTCCCCAATAAGCGCAAAAGTAAAACCCCCGCCCTACTGACTGCAAGTCCTTCCGTTACTGGCACGGCAGACCGCTAGAATCTAAAACTAGAACATGGTGCACGAAAGGTTGTTCAGAACTTCACCACACCAATCTAATGATTCTGCTGCGTTGCAGGTAGACGTCCACCTGGTAAGCTCCAGCCGGCGGCCTGCAGCAAACACGGGCTGAATATGGCTGAATCCTTGCAGGAATTACCCCCCATCGGTACCGACAAAAGCAGAAATCAAGCACAAATATCGCCCCGAAACGGCATGCAGATATGCAGAACAGAACAGTGCGAAAGCCCTGCCGACTGCCTCAAACCGAGAACGAAGTGGCTGACGCCTGTGTTGTTCATCGGCCAGTAACCTTGGACACTAATTCGCTGATCATGCAAGGCGTCTAACGGCGCAGACTCTGAGCTTCGATAGCTCTCGGGCCTGGGGCATCCAAGGAATCCTAGGGGCTCTCGTTGAAGAGCTGCTCCGGCTCGGTCGCTGCGACATCGACCGCTGCATCCGCCGAGGGGACCAGCAAGAGTCGCCTTCCATACCCCAAAATCGAATCTGCGGAAAGCTCAGCCGCTCAGAGCCGCGCCCAAGCAAGCTAAGGAAATCGTTGTGCGAGGCGATGACGAGAATGTCCTGGATGCGTAAGAAGGAACCGACAGCGGCGTTCAAAAAGTAGACTGTCCTCATCATGGCCTGATTTAGCCCAGCTCTTCAGCATCTTGACGAGTCGTGAACCTCGTGCTGCGGCCTAAGTCCAGGCTGCACTCAAGAGGCTTGAAATGGCTTGAAGCCCTGGAAGGCTTCGAACATCTCCCCAAGTCTTTCGGACCTCGGCAATCGTCTCTGGTCCTGATTACTCCGGCTTTGCTGCTTGGGCCCATTCCATGTCCTACCTGGTGCAGCTCCTTGGCCATCTGGAATCAAGGACGCATCGAAACCTCCAAGCTGAAGCATCGAATGCTGGGACATGCTGCGAGGTGACCCGTATCACGAACGATGACGAATGTACGAGCCACAATGCTCATGGATGTGCTGTGCAGAGCGATGGCGACATGTGACCTGATGGATAACCGTGAAGCTCGAGCAGCATGTGACCATTGCTGACCAAAAGCATCAACAGCTAGCAGCCAATTGATACGAGAGCCAATCCCAACCGCCTGGAAACTGCCGTTCTATCGCTTGCTTTCCTGAGCCACAGACCTTGGACTTCGGATGCGAAGATCTCTCTTGGCCGCACTCACTCCTGCCGTGTTGTGTTATGATTTTGCAAGCTGTGGCCGGAGCGGGCCCCTCTCCGCTCGTATTGTAGAAGCCCTGGCTTTATTCGCAAGCACGTGCTGTAGGATGTCAGCCACGAAACCCCAGAACTCAACATTGCAGGTCAGGTGCAGCTCGCCTTGACTTCATGAACATCCGGGTGCACCGTCACTGGCAGCTGCAGCTCCTTCGCCAACGGCTCGATCGTCTGAAGAGCTCGCCTAAAAGACATGCGGATAGAATGATCTCGCAGGGACGTGGTACGTATTGTAAGAGACGCACGTCATGCTGCTGCACATCAACTTCAATCTCTTTCTCGAACTGACCACGTCGGCCGGTTTGCAGGCACAGACTCGCATCACTTGCAAAGGGCTCTTGCGATTACAAACCCCCAGGCCCCTTGGGGCCTGCGAAGTTGGGCTCCAAGGCGCTTCCCTAGGAGTTCTGCCTGTGAGGACGGGCACGACAGACGTGGCTCTTCAAAAAAGCGGGCAGGTGGGGCGGGACTCAGCTGACGCCTGAAGAACGCCGAGGTCGGACAGAGGAGGATCAATGGACCTCTTGTTGTTGAATTCGCTTCCTGCGCCATGTTCAGCCTGAAAAGTACAAGGGCCCCAAAGCGCTCCGCAAGAGGAAGGCATTGATTCTTCACTGTCATTGTGCCTCGAGGACATTGTTCTTGGACTGGCCGTGCCGGATGAGGAGCAGGTGCATTGCTTCGAAGGACAGGCGAGATACTTGCGACTTAACTCCCAATGCAAACGCATGTTGCCATCTACAAAAATTAAAAGACTTTCATCCGACGCTGGAGGTTGAGGAAGTGTTTGCCTTAAACTTGACTTCTCCTCAGCACTTGTTGGTTCCTCTGGCCAGCACTAAACTTTCCCTGGAACATTTGTCTTCAAGGGAAGCACTTGCCCCGAGGGCTGGTTCTCGCGTTTTCACGGCTGCACAGGAAAACGCTGTCTAAACTAACCCGACTAACCCGCTTTGATGTGGCTTAATGCATTCCGTCTGTGCACGTTTTCTTCTTTCATTTGCAAGCAGTCGTGGCTTTGGTCCAGGCACCGGTGACCCGGCGCCCGAAGGACGGTCCTTGCATGGATGTTCGCGATTTATTCGTGTTTACGGAAACCCTTGAACAGATTCTGTGCTTGCTTGTTCAGATTCATTTATTTCGATCCTCCAGATGGTAAATGGTAAACACATGTAAACACCTGTTCCCCCGACGCTCTGTTCGAACACATCCACGTTTCTGCCATCGCGGTTGGAGATCGGCGCGGCCGCAAACGGCAAATTACTGGATGAAGCTAACACATGTTCGCTTGCCAGGACAAGCGAATTGTGATATGTACTGCAAGCATCGGATACCGCCTGCCCTCTTCAGTTGTTCGGGAAACTTGTACTACTGTGGCTTTTGCATTGGGTCCCGGGTTGCCGGAGCTCTGCAGATCTTCCTAGTTTGCGAGCGTGCAACACATAACTTTAATGTAACTTTAACCAGGTTTCCGGACACAAAGCACATAAAGGTACACGCGCCAATCACAATTTGGCCATAGCTTCTACACTAGTTGATTTACCTGCATTTGTCGAGCACGAGCTGCACAGAGGCACAGAGTTCTTTCCGTAACGCTGATGCCGGTGATGTGTCTCAGTAACTATAGACTATAGATGTAACTATGGTAAGTATGGCTACGTGCGCGCAGCCGCGGCCCACTTTGAGGCTACCTGAATTCTTGAGGCTTCATGGCATGCCAGCACCATCAGCAGATGCTGAAGAGCAGGGAGCTGAGCATGACCTCGGGACGTTGCTTGCCAACTGGATGCAGAGCCGCAGAGCAACAGCCAGCAAAGAAATGAAAGTCAGAGTGCTCTTTCAGATACCTGGCACATCCTGGCACCATGCAACCAAGCTGTTTAAGCCGTAGGCCCCAATCGCCATCCATGTTAGCCTGGGGTTACTCTTTCTGTCCTGTATGCCAGGAGAGCATCGGTGCCTGCTCTGACTCGGCCTACAATGTCATATATACAGGAGCATCCTGGCACACCGTCCTTGGAGTATAACAGTGACACGAAGTACCTCCCAGGCAACTACTCCGGTATGCAAGCGGTACGAAGAGCATGCACGCATGCTCAAGCAAGAGCCCACTAGCAGCTGCAATGATGCCGGACGCTTGTAAACTGGTTGTCTTTGCGTAGTCTCGTCGAACAAGCTCAGGTGCTCAGCGTGATTGTCGAGCTCCGGCACGGCATTGCTGCAACAAATTCGCCCACGGTTGGTAGCTCAGCTTCTTCCTTCGACTTGCGATATGCATGCGGCACCCCTGGAAACGAAGACATCTTCGATGCTCCACGACGGAGCAGTGGTCCTGCGATGAAGCTTCTTTGCAGACCTTGTGTAGTCTTCGACCAATTCCTGCCGTCAGCGTAGGTCGGATGAGCGACACAAGATGGCAAACGGCGGTGCCCAAGCCCCATGCCCCGTTGTCCTCCAGGACACAGCGGGGCAAATCATCCATTGCCATGCGATCAGCCAGCCAGGCTCCCTGGAAAGAAACATTGCCGCTCTGTAGGGTCAGTTTTCGGGCGACCCGCCTTCACGACGTCTCCGAAAGCTAAGGCAATCCGCCATCGCTCCTGCGGCTTGGCTGCACGAAGCACAAGCAGCTTGCTACCGGAAAACGGTCAGGTGCCTGCTTCGGCCGCTCGCACAACTCTTCTGGACCAGCAACTGCCGTCTCCCAATCGATCACAGCATCTAGCTTCCATGCCTGCGGTGCCAGCCGAAGCAGATCAACCATCCATGTGAGAATCGTCTGTTGGAGAGACTAAACTAAGCTGCGGTTGACACATGTTGGAACCCAGTGAACCAAATCTTCAATCCATTGCACCTCGTCCACTTTTGAAGCAAGCAGATTTCCATTGTTGATGTCTTGGTGCATGAGTATGGCACGACCCGACTCCGTTGCTGGACCTTTGGAAGCTGCGCATCGACACACAGACAACACATGACAACAAGTACACCTTTGCCACAGAGGGCCACTCAGGCAACAACTTTCGCGCAGGAAGCAATTCAAGGCCTCACGGACACGGAAGCTAAGCTCTCCCTTTCCGACAAACACACAAACACGGTCCTTGATCGCCTCTGCAATTGCCGGAAGCTTTTGTGGTACCATTTCGAGCAGCCAATTCAAGTACTCGCTGAGGGTCTTGAAGTAAAGCCTGTAGGAGATCACTTCGGTTTGGCCATTCTGCCAGTTATGCAGAACACTAACGGGTCCGAGATGCAACGGAGATGCATCAGCACGCTCAACTGGAGCCTTCTTCAGTGTACTCAGGATCTCGGCTTCCAGACGATGCCACTCATCTCGAGGTGCTTTCACGATGTCCTGCCGCAGAAGGATTCATTGACATTGATTGACAGCGAGCGGCATCCATGCAATGCGTATCACCAAACGAAAGGAAAAAGGCCTCAATAAAAGCAGATATGCTGTTCCACTTGAGCATGTACTTGTCCACTGCAGTGGTTCATGGTCGAAAAGGTTTCATTCCCGACACAAACCTTAATGCCGGCCTCTACTGTTTGCGAGACGATGAACTCCTGCACAATGAAGTCTAAGTTGCCAATTGGTGTCTCGCAGGAGCCAGTGAGAATAACATCTGGAACTCGAAGTCCTGCTCGGGCTCAGAGCTTAAGCCCGGCACAACACGAAGTCAAGTGTGGGCTTCAGCAATCGTCTTAGTATAGTGGAGGCTTGCTGGCCTGCATTCCGAGCCAGCCGCATCGCCTGCCCGATCTGCTTAGCAGAGATGAAAAACGCCGGGGCATGATCTCCAACCTGTACATGCGCTCCCGACTGCTGGCGTCGCTGGGCATCCGAGATTACATTCGCAGGCCTCCGCCCCCAAAATTTGCACAATGACTCTGGAGTGCCCTTTCGAGTCCTGGCTGATGCTTGCAACTTCCTAACATAGTCCTAGCATACTACATATGCAATCACTTGCTTGGCATCTGAAGGCCGTGGTCTGACTTATCGATCCCTGGGCTGGTTAGACGTTCACGCTGAAGCGGATGCAGCCTGGTGCACCAGGCACATGCAGCATGTGATGCAGATCCTTGACGAGGCAGGATCTTGAAACCCGCTTTGCGCCGTCGCGATTCTTCGATGTCTAAAGTCATCTCAGATCCATCTCGTCTCACGGAGGACAGTCGATCAAGGGTTGTGATTTGCTATGATACTCCACGGCGTTCCATGGCATTGGGCGATTGGAGCTTGAGACGCAGCCCCTCGGGAGTTTGCAGTTTTCGAGTCTTGCAGCACCCTTCCTTTTAATTCGGAACAGCGCGAATAAGTAGTCACCGTCCACACTACTGCAGCCGAACCCACGTCAAGCCCTGCACCATTTAACCAAAGTGACTGATGCGTGCCGGACATGTGTCAAGGTTCGCAGAAGGCTTTCAGGCTAGCGCATCGCAGCACCGTGGATCTACTTGCAGGGTTGATCCATGTGCAAGAAGGATTCTGTGGCAATAATGGTGGACATCGTTAACACATCGTTCGCAGATAGTTTGAACATTCAGCTCCAGGCTTGTATTTGTGGCCTTGCCTCGCGGCTTGTGCTGCCCTGCCTGTCGGCTGTCAGTATGCATGGTCGGTTCTGTCAGCACCAAGTACCGATTGCCACGCCCGTCTGCCGGATCCATTTCCCGTGGATCTTCATCGACCTGGATAAGTCCTGATCATGTTGACTTCCACGAGCCAGGGACTATATGAGCGCATGTTTGCGCTGCACTCGACCAGTGGCCATTCAACCAGCCGTTACAAGTCTTCGCTTCCACCTTTGGGCACCAGCCCTGAATTGAGAACATATTGGCGCGATTGTCGCGGCAGCCTAAGAGGATGTGGGGCACGCACACCTGTTTGTGCAAATGCTTAACATTAGATCTAGATGGGTTGCATGTGACTGTTACAGTAGCTGATCAGAGGCAGATCAGCAATGCCTCTCAAAAGATCAAACGGAATCCGCAAGGTCAAGGCGTGATGCTTCAGACCACCGTGACGAGAGCTCAGCACTACAGCACACCTCAGAATAAAAGGAGACTCAAACACGTAGTTCCGCTAATGAAGCCACATTCTCGCACAAATTGACTCGTCATCTGAGAAGGGCAAAGCCTGAAACCAGTCCATGAACTCTTGCTTGAGCTCTCTTGAGCTCTGCTCCTGCAACGGCGGCTCGACATCTACCTGAGCTCAAGCAGTGTGCTTCTTTTCAACACCTGCAGTCAGTAGAGACCTCCGGTCCCTGCATGCCGTCTGCTCACACTCTCATAGACAACAGTCTCCCTGGTACAACGGGGAACTTCAACAGTTTCCTGTGACGGGTGTCACACGCTCTCCGTATTTCATTAATCCCTGGAACATCCAGGCCTCCTAACAAACCAGAACACGCACAACTCGCGCAATGCGGGATGCTGGGCAGCACATCTTGAGCATTGTTTAAGTTCCAGCCAAAGGGCGAGCCATGTTGAATGGAAACTGGTTTTGAGGAGTGTCGCTGAGCTTATGGCAGCACCTTGACAGCAACCAGGGGAACATGTTTCACTGTTGTGCTCTGCACTCCGGCGTTGAATTCGCCTCGTTTCGAAAGTTCTGCAACCACGCCAAGGGGAAGCTCCGAAACGTGCACTTCCAGCAGCATGTCTATCCTCACGCTCGAATCTATGCCAATGCTGAATCCGAAGCTGCTTACACCAGCATCTGCGGAGTTCAGAACTCACAAAGCGAAGGGCAGACCGACCAGGAGAAGCACGCAAGATAATTTAGGACATGTCCACGGAACCAGTCAACAACTAAGATTGTGAGTGAATTCTGAACTGCTAGTAACAAGGCCAACGTATCCCAGTACATGTGAAGTCCTGCCGTTCTGCGGCGCACTCCGGCAAGCAGATTTGGTCTCGGGATCAAGACCTGAAGTACCGTGATGCTTGAACTTCGACTATCCGCCACTTTCCTACTCAAGGTTTTCACAGCGTCAATGGTCGTTTATAACGGTGGTAAAAAATTGAAGATTCATGAAGCTGCGCGACTGCCTGTGCGCAACTGAGCGCGCGCCTCTGGAGCTGCTTCCCGAGCTTGAGCTTGAGCTCGAGCTCGAACTTGAGCTCGATCTTGAGCTTGAGCTGCTGGAGCTGCACGATCTGTTTCCTGTTGGATATCCCGACCTTCCAGGATCAAAGGGATACGGCCAAGCCTGCGAGAGGCTTGAAGTGATTTAAAAAACAGGGACGAGGAAAACATGCGCCGATTGCAGTCTTTGCTTCCAGCAATACACGATCTCCTGGAGCAATTCATTCGATCAAACCACCACTTTTGCGACCACCGCCAACCCGTCACCACCACAGTACCGTTACGATCACAGCTTCCCCCGCAGAGGTACAATTCTGCCAGCGTAGACCCCAATTAGTGAAAGGAACACCTAGAGACACCTAGAGTCCCGGACCAAGCTCCCAAGATCTCCCAAGACCCACGATCGGCACTCCAGACCATGCCATTAGCGTCCCACCCAAAGTGGGCACAGACTGTGGCAAGAGCACTAAAATTTCGAATTTCGCCAAATTCTTGAACACCTCAGAATGGAGGGATTTCGAGACCACCCAGGGAGAAGAGTGTTGCCCTCCTACTTCCCGAGCTTTGAATCTTGAAGCAACGACGAGGGGCTGGAATAAGCAGCATGCACACGGGATAAGGGTTTCCTACTAACCGATCATTTTGCTCCGGCCCGGCTGGCACCAGAGACACCGCATACTCGCCCGGCTACTGCAGGTTTCGTTAAGATCTCGACTGGAGTCTAAGGCATAAACCGAGATCACAGATTCCTGTCGCTTCACTATCACTATCATTTACTTCCTGTGACACAAGCAGCAAGTCAGCGTGAATGTCTATGCAAGCAGCCACGGCTATGCTCAACACTCCGCCTCAATGGCGTTGTGTATCCGGCTGCGAGTGCAATTTGTGCTTGGACTGGTTGAGAAGTCTGCCGCAGAAACCACGTCGATGGGCAAATGATTGAAGTACAAGCTGCATGAACAGTGTGGACTCAAGTTGTGATAGAAGTATGTTACACTCTCGACGTTGGATGACTACAAGCTCAACTGCATGCCATGCCTGAGCGAGACCGTGTCCCGCAACCCTCCAGACCTTCGGAGTGCAGCATCATCTGAAGAATCTGAAGGCATAGTGAATCGGAATCGTGAACGAAATTTGCAGTCAAGTCTTCTCGGCCTCAGGATCCTTCGCTGCAGGTGGACAGGCGTGAATGCCCCCGTTTCGCAATGCCTTGTGCGTTGCCCTGCCACATCAGAGAAAAAAGAACATCATCACCGTTGCCAGCACCGACCCGCCTTTCGAGCTTATCTGCAGCCTTTACGAAGTGACGATGGCCGCAGCTGACCAGGAAGTCGATGACCTGTTTTTAGCGTTTAGAGGCCCTCTCCGGGGAGCTTCTTCTGAGCACTGTGCCACGCCCCAGCGGCCCCTGCTTCAGCCTCTCCGGCCTGACCCCGATTGGACTCGGTGTGTTCGCAGACGGTGGCCTCTATGCGACTCAGAATGAAAGGGCCGGTTTCTTGCAGATCCAGCATGTGGCCTCTGTCAGGCACTCGCCCCATGGTCCAGCCAGAAAATCAGCCTGCGAATGTAACGCTTCTGATGCCAGGCCAAACAAAGCGCTGCCAAGCAATGCAATCCAACTGCTACAGTACTGTGTGATGCATCCTTACTTGCAAGCTGCATTCATGTAGCATTGCTAGCCGTCTTGATGAAGCCCATTGAACGGCATGCACATTCCACCACATGATGTCAGCTGAAATCATGCATGCTTGCCTGATCCACTGAGGGTGATGTTGTGCAGAGTATATCCCTCCAAGGAGCACCGCCCGCGGCCGATTGGCGCCGCAGGAATGCCATTTGCGATTCACGATGTGCGTCCACAGGACGGGAAAAATAACAGATGTACATGATTCTGGCTTTGCATGGGCTTTCAAGCGCCTCGTTTCCGCTGTTGCGCGGACTTGGGAAGCTTCTTCAGTGAAATATGCATTCCAGGCCGACGTCTGCTAGTGAAACGTGACTGCTGTTACTGTAGCATTCTAGCACAGAGCATATCGCTCTGCAACAACGAGCGAATCGAGCAAAGCAGCGGTTCAGGCGAGTCTTCATGACGAGTGATGTCTGAAATGAAAACAGGAAGGTACACGATTGCCACGGATGCGGCTTTGCAGATGCCCCTGGTCACGCCAGAGAACTCCTCGACAGGGTTCTGAAAGCCCACTCAAGTCAACATAGCTCCACGAGGCTGGCGTCCTTGAGCAACAGGTTCGACACCCAAGCATCCACAAACAGGAATGCAACAACCTCAATTCGGAACAACGAGGGACAATCTGCTCATTTCCCCTACGTGGGCAACTATGTCCGCGCGCATGCAGGCTGGAAACATCGTACAGCTGCAGGGGCTGCAAGAACAGTCTTGATGAGAAAAAGGAGGCTTCACACGTGCGACAGCAAAACTCAGTACACGATTTCGGGGGAGTTGGTCAAGTAAGTTCATGTAGAAGTCCAGCCAGGGATGGTTTCTCTCATGAGTCACGCCGAGATTCCTTGCTGGCTGTGCATGTGTTTCCTACCCGGCCACCAAACACCGAAAGTCTTTGAACAGCTTTGCTGAAGCCGAATGGGCTGTAAGGACTACGAACATAGTCCACCCGCTTACGAAACCTACCATCCTTAGATGCAGCGCTGGTACTAACACGAAAGACAGATGATGCTCTGTTCTCCGGATTTTCGCTGTGGCGGAGTGCACTCGACATCTTTCAGCAAGTCACGATCCGCTCACGAAACTGGCCCACCCACCGCTCGCTCGAATCGAAGTCTTCTGATGGTCAGAGCGCTATCGGTGCGCGAGCAGAGACGCTCAACACATAGAAGCGGGCCACGAAATGCCACAGTTTCCTCACGCTACGATTGCCCACCGCCAAGCACATGGAGATCCGACACCGACTCCTGTTCTTTCAAGCGTGAGCACCAACTTCAAGACCTTGACTAAGCCAGCAGGATTGAGTTCTCTTCCTGAGCAGCAAATTGGACACATAAACATGCACACAAGAAATTTGGCACAGGGATGGACCCAGAGAAACATGCACCTGCATATATCGTGATGAAACTATCTACATACTAGAGACATCTAGATGCTTGAAACAGGCGCTTCATGCATGCAGGCAGGCATGCTTCCAAGCATGCACCCGCAAATTGCAGAAGGTATCATGTCCACAACGAAATCTGCACATGCACATGCACATGTACAAATACTGGTATCATGTAAGCATGCAGGTATCGACAGTTACAATGCATATACATATTGCATTATGCATGCATGTGTAAGTATATATACATATACATAACTTCACGATGTCACATAAATAGATATACATATACATATATGCATATATGGTCACGCGCTCCGTGGCCCCCCCCCTCCCCCCCAAAAGGTCAATGGTCCGGATATAGGGTGGGCCCCCCCTCCCCTGTGGTGTGGGGTGTGGGGTCTTCTTCCCCTGTGGGGTGGTTGTGGGGTTTAGGGGTTTAGGGTTTAGCTTGAGCTTTTGAGTTTTAGGTTTATGGTTATGCAGGTATGTGGCTTCGAATCGACAAGAGCTTATGTTAGGGTAGACGGTTTATGTTCTGCTTTAGGCTTAAAGCCTGCATTTAAAGTACAGGTTAAGGTTAATAAAAAGGAGCACGCGCTACGTTATAGGGTTTATGGCTTGGCTTGGGTACTGCTTGACCCCTTTCCGCAGCACCTCCCCACCATCCAGGGGCAGCTCCAACGGCCTCGACCCCTCCGCCAGCCCCCCCCGCCCCACCGGCCCCCC
>BGNK01002616.1:82649-96335 GCA_003297005.1 Symbiodinium sp. clade A Y106
GGGGGGGGGGGGGGGCTGGGAACGCCAGACGCCTGACCATATATACATATATACATATATACATATATACATATATACATATACATATATATATATGTATATTGTATGGTATATACATATATATGTATATATATATATGTATACGTGTATACATATGTATGTATATATGTGTATATATTTATATTATATAATATATATATACACACATGTAGTTAATCAATGTAGATAACAACTTCGCAATCTGTACACAGGTATGTACGAGAATATGCATGTCAGGTGCAATCGTGGGCCGGTGCATGTGCAAAAACGTAAACAAGCATAAACGTGCATGGAGGGTTGTGCAGAAAAACAGACCGATACGAGCTTGGGCTTCAAGCTGCTTGCAACAAACCGGTTTTGAGCTGGTGTCCTCTGCAATGCATAAGCCCGCAGCTGCCCATGTCCGGAAGTCCCAGGAATCGAAAAAGCCGCCAGGGCGCAAGGAGCGATTGCGGATGTCCTGTGATCCACAGATTCTTAACTGCATCCATGGCTGTTGTAGCAACTGCACTCAGACAGGTTCCCCCAACCGCACACACTGCGCTGCATAGTATTCCGGCTTGTTTTGCATCAGCAGAAAGACAAGTCAGTCACTCAGTCACACTAGTAGTCACACTGACTGGTTGGAGAAGCAATCGGATCAGCCCTCGTTTCAGCCGTCGGCTTCGTCCAAGCGAGACCTGAGCGCTGCAGCTGCACTCTCCTCGGGGACTGCGAATCTGCGACTGGGTCCCCAACTGCGCATGGATTTCACGCATGTCTCCTTCCTCGGAAGCACCCGACGGAACGACACGGATTCTCGCTCTTGCATGCCCGGGGCCGAGGCAGTCAAGAACGGAGAAAAGATGGCAGACAGCCTGGCAGGAAATGATTAGCGTAGACACGTGCCATTGTTTGACTCAAGCCAATGGATCCGAACTTCATCTTGAGCTGTGCCCCCGAAGTATCACCAAGCTCGCCGGCATTGCCACCACCTTTGGTCACCTGCAGGACATGGATTGGCACAGGTAGCACACACTGCTAGAGCTCTTCGAACAAAGAGACATTCTGCGTACCCCCCGCTGGCCAAGAAGGTCCAACAGGGCTCAAGGCTCAGTTGAAGAGGGCAGTCATGTATCATAGGCATGACTGTAAAGCCAGACTTCACAGCTCAAGACAGCAGCTGTACAAGTGAAGTTTGAAAGATGCAGCAGCGACTTCGAACCCAGAGACAATCACAGACCGAGAGGCCAAAACCAGAGCATGTGCTGGGCGCCTTCGGATGCAGCTCCCGAGCCGGCAGGCACCTCCTGGAAGGAATCAAGGGATGCTGCGATGCTTGCCAACGTAGTGTTTAGACCTTACGACCTTGGACCTTCGGAGTACCTTCGGCTTTCCCTGGTGTCTCACAAACCTTCCACGCCAGACAGAACGTGGCTCAGCACCGCAGTGTCTACAAACGATACTCCTTGGCTTCCATGGGGGACGCCTTTCCATGCTTTCACAGCAAACTTCCCACAAATCGCCAACTTCACCGTGCTGCTCCAGCGACGTATTTTGTGATGCCGGACGCAGTGCTGCAAATGGGCTTAGGTGAGCAATCACGGCCTCGGCTTGGCGAACTCCATGCTTGAGATCGTAGTTCTCTCCTGAGCGTGACGAGGCGCTATTCCTCAATTCGTTTGAATCTCGACTGCAGAATCAGCTTGCTGCCGACATGAGTGTCAGGACTGAGCAACTAGCTGGCAAGCAGCATCACTTGTTCGCGTAAAGCTTGGAGGGAAGTTGCCTGGACACGGGGTTGTCGCAGTTGAGTCGCAGTCTCTCGAGCTGTTTAAAGTTTAGCAGGAGCAAGCGGAATTCAGCCTTCTCCTCCTCGAAAGCAGAAAGTCGCTCACGCAACAGCCTGGGAAACTAGTAACCATTCGTGCCTAAAACGCGGTCAACCTTGGGCATCCCCAAATGCACAAAATTCAAGCGGGGAACTTGACTTATAGGTCTGCTGTGACAGGAGCCTGAAAGCACGGAACAAGACTTCTGGCTCGTTGGACGCAGCATTCATTTAGGCGAAGCGAAAAGATTCATGAAAAAAACAAGGCGACATTGACTTTCAAAGCGGACAAGAGTCGCGATAAGGTCACTTCGTAGACGTCTTTTTGAGCTCAGCTGCGCACAGTGACACACGACGACTTCCGACCTCCCGACGACGTCAAGAAGCATGCGGCACGGCAAGGCCGCCGTGGCTCGTGGCTCGTACGGAGCTGATGGTGCTCTCGATGGGTAAGTTTGAGCTGTCCCGGCATGCCGTCCACAAGTTCTTTCGCTTGGAGGTTCCCGACAGACCGTCGGCGCTTGGACTTTGATATTCATCACCAAGCCTCTGTCCACCTTACAAACTACAGCTGTTCGACCTTCGATTGCAGGAATGTTCGAATGCATACTTGGATGGTAGATATCATGATATCATGTACAAATTTGTCAAGAGACAAACGACAACGGAAAAGATTCCCCCATGTGCGGTGCTACTGTGGGGTTCTTGCGCTTCGGGTAAAGGGCCTAGATCTCAGATCCTGCGAAGCACCCGCTGTGTGCGCCCACCGGTTCCGTGGCTCAGGCGGTGGTGCGATGCAAGTTTTGGACTAAAACCGTGTTGTTTCCGCAGTTCCGCACCGACTGGTCTGCCCGGGAAGCCGAATTCAAAATCCAGTGTGGCTTGATGCTCTCAAACTTCATGAATTGCGCTCCCGGCAGAGTGCCACACGTACCGCTGTGCTCCAGCCACAGTGTGGTGCGCATGTTGCACAGGTGGTCCGGAAACGTCCGGGGTGTTCCGGGATGGGTTATAGCTGCCAGGTGCTCTTGGGTGCCCTTGGATGATGGTCATTGGTAGTAGACAAGTGCTCCAGCGAAGTCCGTTCGAGACATTGGCTCGCGGGCACTGTTGTGGGGCGGCCATGTGGGAGGGAGACAGAGCGAGCTAGAGCGCCTGAGCGCATGATCCAGCGACGGACAAAGAGCATGAAGTGGGAGGTTGCCGCCATGAAGACATAGGAGCTTGTGAGAGCGGGTCTCAGTTGAGCAGCCAGCTGCGTCTACAGTAGCACAAGGAGACATGGCAAGACCACGAAATTCCTTGGGATTGGCAGCCCGGTTTTGCTGGTCTCTCGCAGAAGCCAAGCCAGCTTGGAGAGTCAGATTGATCTGCAGTGCCCCATGAGATCTTGAGCTCGCTCAATGAAACCCCGCATCTTGACTCATCTCTGTGCAATTGGCGGGCGGCAGCTGTTTCTGGGTTAGCCGTACTCAAGTCCCGGGCCTGTTCTCGGCCAAGAGCCCCGATTGCTCTGCTCCAGCCACTTCAGCCACTTGAGCAGCCTGGCATCCGGCAAATTCGCGGCGCGGGCGCGCTGTGTGTGTTTCAAAGCAGAGGGTTTTTGCAGAACTCCGCCTCTGGGCTCTCTGCCCATGGTGACTTGCTGCTGCGCGGCGTAGAAATGTCAAAGCAAGCCTGAGAGTGTGAGAGTCCCTACACCACAGTCGAGTGGTGTCCATGGCCTACGGCATGCTTCATGAATGCAATATCACAGCATGACAAAAAGGCCGTGACAGCTTCCGACTGGACCTGGCTAGGCAGAGCATTTCATTAGCAGGCACTTCGCCGACAAGTGAAAGCACCAGAATCGCACACAGCTTGTCGCAGTCTTACACACTCTGTTCCCCAGCCTTTACGGGAGTAACGTGCATTCGAAACATACTTGGAGGCTTGGGAGACAGGCTAGTCATCGTAACCGGGCTGCAGATCAGCTGTGCCAGAGGCAGAGTGTTTAAGGGCGACAGCATCAGAACATCAAGACTGGGTCATGGCAGAGCTGGCGAGGTCAGGCCAGGGATTTACCGGCACTCTGGGAAGCCGCTGCGCTTCTCCAAGTCCGCGGAATCCACGGCTCCGATGTGGCCCATCATGGACGTGCTACTACATATGCCCCAGCTGAGGTTCGCAGAGAGCAGATGCAGAGATGTCATGCTTGAACTTAAGCTCAGGCGAGAAGGGTCTTGCCGTGTCCGTCAGTATCATCTGCAGTGTCGTCCCTATGCAGAAGATCAAGCAAAGAGGCTCACCTGCTCATCGAACACGTCGGGGCTGGCTAGTCAGTCATACTCGTCCACTTCATCTGATGATATCTGATGCCCACGTCTGGGAGCACCTTCGACCCGCCCTTGTCTTGCAAACGGGCCGCGCGAGTCCGTTGACGGCTACACGTAAGGCTCGGAAATGAACCGAGTTTCACATCGCAGTAAGCGGTAGCGTCCATCGAAGCTGGAGGTGCACAACAAGCAGCTTGACAATGCTTGATAAGCTGGGACCCAGAGCATCAAGCTATTAGCTGACGATGGTGTTTCCAGCTGTTGGCAGCTACGAACGCACAGCAACCGCACTTTCAAGGTGCATCACAATCACAAGCAAAACTCGGAATAGCAGGTAGGAACAGTTGCAAATCCCACCTGCTGAGCATGTGCGCTGCCATCCTGCGCATCCGCAGTTGTCATAGTTACGAGGACTTTAATACAATGATCGCAATGACTGGCCTGAAGGGTTTGTTCCAGGGCCGCCAGCTCCTTCTGCTGCTTTGCTTCCACCTGACCGCCCAACACTCAGAGATGAGCAGGAACCGCGAAATGTTAAACGAGATCGGCCTGCGACTGCAACTCGTCGATCTTGGTCTGCAAGGCCGCGTTGGCAGCCTCATGTCCAGCAGAATGTGACAAGGCACTGCATAGTCAACGCCTTGCACCAAACCTTGCCAGATGCGCAGCTCTGCCTGCAAGGACTGTGTGGCCTCTGCCGCGACGGCGCTGTCGCTCATCTTCTGTTGCTCCTGTGCCTGCAACACGGCTGAGGGTAATCTTTCCCAACTGCTGCGCTCTCNTCTTCTGTTGCTCCTGTGCCTGCAACACGGCTGAGGGTAATCTTTCCCAACTGCTGCGCTCTCTGCCAATACAATGTGTCGCACATGAGGCACATGAGGAAAGGCCAAGGCGAAGCACATCAAGTAAGTAATGACTAGCGCAGGAACTGCTCTCACTGGAAGGCCTGCAAGGCCGCTTGTGTGTGCTGCAGCTGTTGCTGCAAATCGTCGTGGGATGCCTCCATGACCGCGACACATTTCGGCAGATGAGCGCTGCGAATCGGTCCGTCCAGAAGCTGACTGCGCCTGGAGTGTCTGTGCGACGCTTAGCAGCCCACTCATCTCGCTGTTCTGTTGGGAGGCCTGCGGCTCAACACGAGATTCAAACAGAGCCCGCACGCATACAAGGCGTTTTGGTACTCTTGACAGCCTTCTGGAGCCTTCGTGCCTCGAGAACAGTCACGGCGGCTACCTGGGCCTGTGGTGCCGCGACTGATTTTCGGAACTGATGAGACACGATCCGCCGAAGTGCTCTCACAAGTGGGGTACCATTGTGGCGAACTTCGGAATGTGCCACAATACTGGCCTCAAGCTCCTGTTTCTTCGCTTCAAGTTCACTGCTTGCCTCTGCCTGAAGGGGTTGAACATGGTTTGACAGCATGCCACAGCTGCAGGAATCGAGAAATGTCAAACCAGATCCGCCTGTTGCACACGTGCGGCTTCGAGCTGAGACTGCAAATCCTCATGCCAGCAAGAACGTGGCAAGGCAATACGTATTCTGAGCACGATTCACCCAATCCACGATATGACATGCATCTCTGCCTTGGAGTGGCTCTCGCGCACCTGCAGATCNAGTCTTTGCCGCAGCAGAGATGATGCGAGATGCTACCGGTGCCACGACAAGCCGCTTCTGGCCTGCAGGGCCTCCTGCGCAGAGTGGAGCTGGGACTCCAGTGACTCGCGCTCCTCGCTCGCCACCTCCAAACCCAGCATGGCACAGCACGGGACGCAAGCACCGCAAGTAGCATGTTAGAGTGCTATAGTGCTATAGGCTGTAGAGTATGAATGGTGAACGGCGTTGGACAACAGATGTCTAGCGCAGACAGTCAGAGCAATTATGCGTGAAGACGTCTCGGAACCTAGTGACATTCACTATTCTCACTTTATCCCGCCACCAACTGCTGGCATGTTTCTCGTCTCCCATTCAAGCTTCCAATACGCAACCGGCAACCGGTCCGCTTCTATCTTGCGCCCATCTGTACACCTTCGACATCCTGCAGCCCCAGATCTATCCAGAGAGCTCGAAGGCTCCGTTGTTTGCCGAAGTCTAAGCAAGGAATACCGTGAAAAGCTTCAACAGAANATCTTGCGCCCATCTGTACACCTTCGACATCCTGCAGCCCCAGATCTATCCAGAGAGCTCGAAGGCTCCGTTGTTTGCCGAAGTCTAAGCAAGGAATACCGTGAAAAGCTTCAACAGAAACAACATGAACACACATCGGACATGTGTCGGTCTCAGCTGTGCGACCCCGACAACGACAAGACCGTCCAGTCAGCTCAAGCCGCTGTTNAATACCGTGAAAAGCTTCAACAGAAACAACATGAACACACATCGGACATGTGTCGGTCTCAGCTGTGCGACCCCGACAACGACAAGACCGTCCAGTCAGCTCAAGCCGCTGTTCCGTACTCCTTGGGTGGCCTTCAGTTGGGCAGTTAGGAGCTGCGTGGCGGCGTCCGTGGCTTTGGCTTCTGAATCCTGCCGTGCCAGCGCCGCATCAGGATGCTATGATCTACATCTGCAACGGGTGCAACCGGAACTTCACAGGAGAANGTTAGGAGCTGCGTGGCGGCGTCCGTGGCTTTGGCTTCTGAATCCTGCCGTGCCAGCGCCGCATCAGGATGCTATGATCTACATCTGCAACGGGTGCAACCGGAACTTCACAGGAGAACTCAATAGAATTCAGAGCCACTGTTGGTGACTAACGAACATCGCAACTACTTGCCTGAAGGGTCTCTGCCAGGGCCGCCAGCTCCTTCTGCTTTGCTTCCACCTGACCGCGCAAGACTCCNCGAACATCGCAACTACTTGCCTGAAGGGTCTCTGCCAGGGCCGCCAGCTCCTTCTGCTTTGCTTCCACCTGACCGCGCAAGACTCCGGGATGACGCAACTCAAACAGGAAACGCGAAATTTTAAACGAGATCGGCCTGCGACTGCAACTCGTCTATCTTGGTCTGCAAGGCCACGTTGGCAGCCTCATGTCCAGCAGAATGTGACATGGCACTGCATAGTNCTGCAAGGACTGTGTGGCCTCTGCCGCGACGGCGCTGTCGCTCATCTTCTGTTGCTCCTGTGCCTGCAACACGGCTGAGGGTAATCTTTCCCAACTGCTGCGCTCTCTGCCAATACAATATGTCGCACATGAGGCACATGAGGAAAGGCCAAGGCGAAGAACAGCAAGTAAGTAATGACTAGCGCAGGAACTGCTCTCACTGGAAGGCCTGCAAGGCCGCTTGTGTGTGCTGCAGCTGTTGCTGCAAATCGTCGTGGGATGCCTCCATGACCGCGACACNCATTTCGGCAGATGAGTGCTGCGAATCGGTCCGTCCAGAAGCTTGACGCGCCTGCAGCTTGCTCAACAGCCCGCTCATCTCGCTGTTCTGTTGGGAGGCCTGCGGCTCAACACGAGATTTAAACAGAGCCCGCACGCATACAAGGCGTTTTGGTACTCTTGACAGCCTTCTCCTCGGAAGCACGGAGCTCTTCAGTCACGGCGGCTACCTGGGCCTGTGGTGCCGCGACTGATTTTCGGNCCTCGGAAGCACGGAGCTCTTCAGTCACGGCGGCTACCTGGGCCTGTGGTGCCGCGACTGATTTTCGGAACTGATGAGACACGATCCGCCGAAGTGCTCTCACAAGTGGGGTACCATTGGCCAACTTCGGAATGTGCCACAATACTGGCCTCAAGCTCCTGTTTCTTCGTTTCAAGTTCACTGCTGGCCTCTGCCTGAAGGGGTTGAACATGGTTTGACAGCATGCCACAGCTGCAGGAATCGAGAAATGTCAAATGTAAACCCGATCCGCCTGTTGCAGTTGCACACGTGCGGCTTCGAGCTGAGACTGCAAATCCTCATGCCAGGCAATACGTATACTGAGCACGATGCATCCCGAGTGCAGTCGCAGTGCAGTGGAGATGATGTGAGATGATGTAAGTGATGATGATGATGCTGCCACTGGCCTGCATCGACTCTTGCGCAGTCTGTAGCTTGGACTCCATTGACTCCCGCTCTTCGCTTGCGGCCTCCAAACCCAGCATGGCACAGCAGGGGACACAAGAACCGCAAGTACCATGCTGGAGTGCTATAGAGTATGAATGGTGGACGGCGTTGGACAACAGCTGCCCAGCGCAGACAGTCAGAGTATGTCTGCATAAAAGGCGTCTGGGGCATGTTGACCATTACCCCGTCGAGTATCTAGGAAGCTGGTCCGGTCAGCCATATTTGCTTGCCGATGTTCTTCTCTTTATCTTCCTGGGCTGTAGCAGCTGTGGGTCTCTCGACCAGCCTCAAGTGCCATCTTGCTCCCATCCATACACCTTCGACATCCTTCGGCTCCACTTCTATCCAGAGATTGAAGGCTCCGTCGCTTGGCGAAATCAGGCATGGAATACCGTAAAAGGCTTCAACAGAAGCACCGTTAAGACATGTCGGACATGTGTCAGTCTCAGCTGTACGACCCTGACAACGACAAGACTGTTCANCGTCGCTTGGCGAAATCAGGCATGGAATACCGTAAAAGGCTTCAACAGAAGCACCGTTAAGACATGTCGGACATGTGTCAGTCTCAGCTGTACGACCCTGACAACGACAAGACTGTTCAATCAGCTCAAGCCGCTGTTCTGTACTCGTTCGGTGGCCTTCAGTTGGGCAGTTAGGAGCTGCGTGGTGGCGTCCGTGGCTTTGGCTTCTGAATCCTGCCGTGCCGGCGCCGCATCAGGATGCCATGATTTACATCGGCAACAGGTGCAACCGGAACTTCAAAGGGGAATTCAGAGCACTGTTGGTGACTAACGAACATCGCAACTGCTTGCCTGAAGGGTCTCTGCCAGGGCCTCCAGCTCCTTCTGCTTTGCTTCCACCTGACCGCAAGACTCCGGGATGACGCAACTCAAACAGGAAACGCGAAATGTTAAACGAGATCGGCCTGCGACTGCAACTCGCCTATCTTGGTCTGCAAGGCCGCGTTGGCAGCCTCATGTCCAGCAGAATGTGACAAGGCACTGCATAGTCAACGCCTTGCACCAAACCTTGCCAGACGCGCAGCTCTGCCTGCAAGGACTGTGTGGCCTCTGCCGCGACGGCGCTGTCGCTCATCTTCTGTTGCTCCTGTGCCTGNGCACTGCATAGTCAACGCCTTGCACCAAACCTTGCCAGACGCGCAGCTCTGCCTGCAAGGACTGTGTGGCCTCTGCCGCGACGGCGCTGTCGCTCATCTTCTGTTGCTCCTGTGCCTGCTGCACGGCTGAGGGTAATCTTTCCCAACTGCTGCGCTCTCTGCCAATGTGCGGCACATGAAGCGCATGAGGCAAGGCGCAGGCACAGCACAGCAAGTATAGTAACGTCCAGCGCACGAACTGCTCTCACTGGAAGGCCTGCAAGGCCGCTTGTGTGTGCTGCAGCTGTTGCTGCAAATCGTCGTGGGATGCCTCCATGACCGCGACACATTTCGGCAGATGAGTGCTGCGAATCGGTCCGTCCAGAAGCTTGACGCGCCTGCAGCTTGCTCAACAGCCCGCTCATCTCGCTGTTCTGTTGGGAGGCCTGCGGCTCAACACGAGATTNCATTTCGGCAGATGAGTGCTGCGAATCGGTCCGTCCAGAAGCTTGACGCGCCTGCAGCTTGCTCAACAGCCCGCTCATCTCGCTGTTCTGTTGGGAGGCCTGCGGCTCAACACGAGATTCAAACAGACTGCGCACGAATGCAAGGCTTGTGATACTCTTGACTGCCTTCTCCTCTGAAGCACGGAGCTCTTCAGTCACGGTGGCTACCTGGGCCTGTTGCGACATGACTTGTGTTGCTTGAGACACCTACCTGCTGACAGCCTTCCACATCCTGCAGCCCCAGATCTATAGAGAGCTCGAAGGCTCCGTTGTTTGCCGAAGTCAAGCAAGGAATACCGTGAAAAGCTTCAGCAGAAACACCACGAACACACATCGGACATGTGTCGGTCTCAGTTGTACGATCGCTGCAACAATAGGGAACACCATTGGAACACCATCCAGTTAGACATGGCACAGCACGGGACGCAAGCGCTACATAACTACAGAAGTCCTCATTCGAAACCGGGATCTGGATTGGCCCTGTAAGAGCTGCTTGCAGGGCTTTAGCTCATTATCAGGAAAGGCTCGAGCCTCTGCATTCTCAAGATCGCGGCGAACTTGGTCAGTCTCCGACTGCTTGATCTTCAGCCTGTGCCGCGATCTGACGTTTTTCTATGAGGGTCTAACTCCGTGCTTCAGATGCCAGATCTGATTGCAACATGGCCTGGTGCGGAGATCCGTCCTGTCCTCGGTAACCCTGCGCAAGGCGTGAAGCACCTGCACGTTTTGAATCGCTGTAAAGACGAATTGGCAAAACCTCCGATCGCAGAGGTGCAAACGGAAAACTGGGTGGTCACTTCTGATTGCGGTCTCAGCAGTGTGCCCGTGTGGCGCTGTCTGTTGCCATACCCGCCATAACCATAACCGTCATCCTGATTTACTCGGCTAGTTGAACCTCCCCGACCACTGCTGGTTGGTCCAGTCCTTTCACATGTCCGGCTGTTGAAAGTTGAAACGTGCGATTATTCTAGTGTAGGCTTCTCAGCTTGACACGCCGGATTCTGTAAGTGTCTCATGCTTCATTATGATGTTGATGATGTTTGCACTTCCAACGAAATGATGCACACGTTGACCTCAGGAAAAGATATGCTTCGAGGGTCTGCCAGATCGGAAAAATACTCCATACGCCATAGGTTGTTCTCTAACTACTGTAGATGTTACAACGTTGGCCAAAAACCTTGGTGCTCACCTTGGGGTCGCACTGCCAAAACTTCCACTGTTTCAACAGCAACTCGTGTCGCCCTGGTGCGGTTGTGTCCAGGCTTGGGCGCCAAAACTATCCCTCCATTCACAAACATGCAAGAGCCTTTCCCCGTTATCCAAAGTTTTGTCGCGCAGCGGTGAATCTTGACAACTTGACGTATTGAGTGCATGCTTTAGTGGATCCTCGTCGCTTCCTCATGTTTCTATGGCCTTAAGGCAGACCTTGCGATTCATCTTGGCCAGAGGTGCAAACAGCAGCTGGTCTCTAGCAAAAGAACACTTTCGTCGTTCTCCTAGCTGTTAACAGATGGGAACTGGGAGATCCCGTACATGACCTTCTCCATGCCTTCTGACTGCAAGCGTCTGTCGCTTGTCACAACAGCAGCTCTCTGTTGCTGCGCTGTTGTCATGCTTTCAATTTTGCAGGTTCGAAAACCTCCGAGTCTGGCTGCTGCCCTACATGCCGATTGAGCTGCATCGGCAGATTGCAGACTTGCCTCCTCCTGGACATCCAAGACGGTATTCACGTTGGCCATCTCATCTTCCAAAAGACCCTGGTGCGCGAGCAGTTTCCGCGGTCATAGAGTCGGATGAGCACCGTCTCCTGCGTATCGACGACATGCTCGCGGAAGATAGCCACCACCGCTTCCTCAGGTCTCGGGCAGCAGTCTCGAGTCTAGACAGTTCCATGAGGTTGAGGCTGAGGCTGCAGAGGATGAGGACGCAGTGGTCTCTGACACGTCGTCTCTTCGAGTTTCGACCTCAGTCACAGCTTTGAGCACAGAGAGGGGGGCTTCGCAGAAGGCTCAGCTCGTTGAGATGCCGACGTCCTCTTTCGATGCAGGGACCCCTCAAAACAGCAAGAAGATTCGGCAACGTCTGTGCAGTCTGTTCTAGATGTTCTAGCTCTTCTAGCGGCCCCGCAAGCCGCCTGTGGAGAGGGCTTCTTTGCCGATTGTAGCGTTCAGAACCTCGGCCACATGTGCGTATGTCCCTCACTTCGATTCGACGCCAGGAAGTCTCTATGGCACCTTTCTCCTGCGAAGCAGCCTCTCTGCGCCACAAGCTGGACAAGCCAAGTACTGTAGCTTGAGCCCTCTCCGACCCTGGTGCAGCGACACAGTCTCTGCAGTGTCCAACTTCAGACTCTAGAGACTTTGGAACTT
Source organism: Symbiodinium sp. clade A Y106 (assembly GCA_003297005.1). Taxonomy (NCBI): domain Eukaryota; class Dinophyceae; order Suessiales; family Symbiodiniaceae; genus Symbiodinium; species Symbiodinium sp. clade A. The sequence goes on from BGNK01002616.1 coordinate 94,825, forward strand.
GAGCCCTTCTTGGAGCATCCCACGATTCGGAAAACGACCCCATGCCACACACCCACTCCGAGACTCCAGACACCTTCAANCACCTTCAACCTTGGTTCGTCGGAGCTCTTCGGCCAGTGCATGCGACCTGCTAGGCTCAGATGGGCACCCGCTCAACTATGGTTCTTATGCTGCCAGTGAGTGGAGAGGTTCTCAATCATTTCGTTGTCCTTTGTCCTATCAGATGGAGGAGAAAGGTTTTCGGCATTTCGGCTAAACCTTCCGCTTACCAGAGGATAGCGCATAACACACTAAAGAAGAGCGGAGCCACTGGCATTGTTTTGGTGTGTTTGGAGTGTCGGTACCCACGAGCTGCTTTCTTCCATGATGTCAAGAACGAATGAAGGCACAGGTTTCTAGGCAACTNCACACTAAAGAAGAGCGGAGCCACTGGCATTGTTTTGGTGTGTTTGGAGTGTCGGTACCCACGAGCTGCTTTCTTCCATGATGTCAAGAACGAATGAAGGCACAGGTTTCTAGGCAACTTGATGATGTAAGAGCCCCATGAAATCCTGAGTATCGCCGAGCGTGTCTTTAATCCTTGGCTTCTTTTGTCACTGCGCGACGCTAATTTCCTGTGAGAGCCAACTCAATAATCGCAGAATATNATGATGTAAGAGCCCCATGAAATCCTGAGTATCGCCGAGCGTGTCTTTAATCCTTGGCTTCTTTTGTCACTGCGCGACGCTAATTTCCTGTGAGAGCCAACTCAATAATCGCAGAATATCTCAGAACCGGCAGCTTGAGTGCCAGTCTTGCCGGACGTCGCAGTGAAAGAGTCTTGCGGGACGTAATGAAAGAGCTGCGGTTTTCGAGAAAAGAGGCCGTTGGCTGTCGTGACTCTTGGATTGCAATGCCCGTTGTGCTGAGCAAAGTTACGGCAGCAAGGGTCAACTTTGGGAAGGGGGCCCCGAAATGACCGACGAACGAGGCAAGCTCGACAACTTCCTGTCGAAGCGCAAGGCACGCACAGATGATGATCGTACGACGTCTTTCAATGAATTCTACTGGAGGGGCTGGCAACATGACTTGATAGCAGAGCTGACCAAAGCTAGAAGGACGGAAGGGGTAGCAATGAGGCAGGAGGGGCAGGTCTCGGGGGGGGGNTACTTCACACAGGTGAAGATACCCGGAAGAGAATCCTCCCGGGGCTCGATCCGTGGATAGTGCAATGGCTAGCCAGTCTGCAACGACTTTTGAGCCTGGTGAAGGAGAAGACGATTACCATCTTCACGGCAGTGAGTCTTACGCGACGAATCATCGTCATCTTCAAGAATTACACCGTCTCTCAGCCTTCCAGCAGGTGACCACAAAGGTACCGCCATCTTATGATGGACGAAGCAATAGGTTCGGCTATGAGGATGCGATCGATGACTGGTGTGACATCACTGAGCTAGATGCTGACAAGCGTGGACCGGCATTGAGAAACCGTCTTGAAGGTGAAGCTGCAATCCACAAAAGGCTTCTGGACA
>BGNK01002617.1:7687-24844 GCA_003297005.1 Symbiodinium sp. clade A Y106
TCCTATCATATGCACGCCTGAGGCAGTGTTCCTGACAAGGTGGGGCGGCATCATATGGAACAACTGCACCACATCCGCCTTGGTAGGAGGTTGCGATCGTTGTAGGATGTCTCGCGCTGCGGTTTCAAGAGTGCGTGTCCTAGGCTCACCTGAAAGCTGGTGCCAGGCAGGGGGCGCGGGGGCTTCAAGTGGGCCGGGGCTAGGTGACGGTTTCACTGGTTCACTGTCACTGTCGCTGTCGAGTTGGACAGGCATTGTGTGTGCTTGTAGGCTCTGTTGCAGTTCCCTGTTAGAGCAGCAAGCCTCGTCGCCCTCGGTATCCAGGTCGACACTGAGCTGGGGGGGGGTTGGAGGGAAACAAACATGACTGCGACTTAGATGTGTGACAGCAACCTGTGACTTTCTGAGCCGAAGTGGACTGACAAAAGACATGGTGGCGATCAGGCCACGCAAGGAACTCTACGAAACTGCAAGACAACGCATCACACTTCTGCACCTTAGGCACCACACCACACCGTTGATTTTGCAGCACGAGGCAAGGCGAACAGTACGTCAGTGCAAGGGACAGGGTGCAGGGATGCTACAGTACTATACAAGGTGCCAGTGGCAGTACAAAGGATAGAGTACAAGGTACGAGCAGTGCGCAAGGCAGAACAGTTCCAGTGCTCGGTACAATTAACCAGGCAGGGTAAAATGGGATAAAATGTTAGGGAGAGCAAGGACCTGCGTCTGGCATCGCATCTGCTCTTACTCGAGCTTCAGTTGGCGTTGTCAGAGTGACCCGCCAAGGCTCTAAAAATCTGCTGGGGATTTCCCAACATCACCGCTGCCGTAGGGCCTCCTTGGTGCCAGGGGTTGATCGGCGGCGTCAAGTTGAGGAGGTTCGGCGCGTGCTGCGGTGGAGGGGGCACGGTTGGGGTCCCCATCTGCGTCGGGGCTGCCGTCGGAGGAGGCGATGATGTAGGAGCCCCTCCTGCTTTCGCTGCCTCTGCATTCTGGGCAACCTCGCCAAGCTTGTCGCGAACTTCAGTGAGGGTGCGCTGAATGTCTGCAACGGATTCCAAGAGTTCCGTCTCTGAAGGGGAGGGTCCACCCACTCGGACAGCGGCAAGGGTTTTTTCCCCGATCTCGAGGCCCCTTTCTGCCGCCTCCTTCGCATCCTGGGCCGCCGACTGGGCCGACCTGCCAATGCCACTCAGGCCAGCGAACCCGTTGTGTGTTTTGGAGGAGAGGGCGGCGAGTTCCTTCAAGATCTCCATGAAGCGCTGCTGGTCGCTGACCTCCTTGTGCTTCTGTCGGTAGTCTCGGTGGGCCGAGTAGACCGCCTCCAATTCGCGCTTCAGTCCTCGGAGCTGCTCCTGCGTGCCCTCCGTGGCGGTCTCCAGATAGGCATGTCATGTCGTCGGCCTGCAAGATCTTTGAGGTCTGCAAGCTCTTTCTCCATCTTCACGACGGTGGAGGACTCATCATGGATCACTCTGCCCATCCAGGTCACATCCGCAGCAATGTTGGTGATCTGGCCGTCCAGCTTTTCGACTTGGCTGGTGTCCTCAGCAATCTTGGTGATCTGGCCTTCCAGCTTCTCGACTTGGATGACGAGCTGGTCCACTTTGGATTTGTCTTCCAAGATCTCATGCAGGCTCTTGAGGACGTCACGGTGGTCGTCACGAAGCTGACGAAGCCCAGGTTGGAGGTTGGCTTTGAGCTCTTCACCCAGCCATGTCTTGAGGTGTTTGAGGGTTCCCTCTGAGAGCTGGGACACCTGTGATGTCGCCAAAGGTGATCCCGTCGCCGTGGCCGGACCTGTTGGCAAGTCTGAGCCAGGGTTCACCTGGTCTGCTTGTGTCGGGGGTCCAGGGGTAGGGTCCTTGGGCGGAGCCTCGGCGGACTCCTTCTTGTCGGCCTCAGCCCCCTCTTTTTTGCCGTCGTCATCTGGCACATCTGGTGTCGTCGGGGACTGCATGCCACTCCCCGCCTGGTCCTCATCCTCGTCGGGGCTCGCCTTGTCTGAGGCTGTCTCCGAGGTGACCGCAGGGGAACCCGTCGAGGGCGCCATCGTCGGCGGTGGAGTAGTCTCCGAGGGGCCGGTTGAAGCCACCGGCATTTTCCTCGTCTGGACCAAAAGCATGATCAGACATCCCAAGAGGCCCACCAGGAGGCCCACGATGAAGCCCATGGAATCCAGACCTTCCATGAGAGCGAGCAGGGTCGGGCGAGAACAAGTCGTAATTTTGCGCCAAAAGCTGCGCCGTCAGGATTTAACAGTCCGTCCTGCCCAGAACAAGTCACGAGGAGCCACCTGCAGGGTGCGTTGGTCTGGGAGCTACACAAGAGCTTCACAGGTAGACATATTTGCCAACTGAAAGCTGTGGAGATTTGCACATGTGCTCAAACGACGTATATGCTACATCCAAAGCTTCAAGGCTGCATATGGAGACTGAGAGGCGTCAACCGCGGCTAAGCCATGTGACAAAACTCCCATCAAGGCTAGGGACTACACGCGCCTGTCGGGCATCAAGTGTACGGTAAACTTTAGCAAAATGTCCCTGTTTGGTTGCGGCTTTGGCAAAGTGATCAGCGATCTCATTGAGCAAGTTTCCTTTGTGAGCCCTAACATGACTGGCTTGAACATGCAGACACAACTTACTCCATCGACACAGAAGCTCATTAGTGACACTCGCGTGGTGAGTACCTACAAAGGCTCCTTCAAGGACCTGCAAGACGTATTGACTGTCAGTGCAGAACTGAATGTCGAGGGATGGGTAGTATCGACGAAGGGTCTCAATCATGTAAAGAGCATGATTGGCAGCACGGACCTCTGCTTCAATGTTGGTGCAGGGGGCAGGGATCTTGAAGTAGCTAACTACCGCCTGTTCGATCGTTGCATATGGGGGAAGGATCACGACTGCAGCTCCTCCACTGCCCTGCTGCCCACGGTGTTGGCTAGCACTACCATCAGAGTAGACCCTAAGGAGGTGTTCAGAAGTGATGGGATCACCGACACTTGATTCACGTTCGTGGTCTAGGCACTGAAAAGAGACTGCGTAGGCCGGCTCGACAGGGACGTGCCTGATCGGTAGCAGCGAAAAGAATTCTCCGTTCTGAAGTAGTTGCCTGCCACACAGGTCGACTTCCTCAGGCCTGCATGGATAGTAGCAGGACAGACTACAACCGTTACGCAGCATCCAGTCCTGAGAGAACTCCTTCCATTGTTCCCTCTGGGCTGCTCCCTGAAGCCAAGAGGTTACAGCAGTGATGCGTTGGCTAGATTGATAGGTTTCCCACGCGAGCTGTAGGAATCTGCTAAGATCTGGACACCTACCAGGTTTGCATCTTGGGGAGAGGTGAGCGTTGGCGAAGAGCCACTCGGGCCCATATGCGCAAGGCTAAAACCACGGGCACAGAGATATTGTCGTCATATCGTGCCGCATGGCCCCAGTAGGCCAAAAAACTCTTGGCATGCAGGGCTTCCCAGCGATGGTGTCCTGACTGCTGTGCTGCCAGGCGACTTGCGCGCCGGCGCGCAGTCCACGATTCAACAGCTCCCTGAAAAGGATCCCTAGTAAACCCTGCGATGGTGGTGAGGAAGGTGGTGTGTGTCGTCTGTAGAAAGTCTCTCACAGATTTGAGGGGTCGAAAGGCTGGGCTCATCCAGCGCCATCTCGAGGTTACGAAGCAGTTGAACACCCTCAGTCTCTGAACAAGTCCTACTCCAGCTTGCCTGAGTACTCGGAAGTAACCCCAGAAAGCGTTGCTGACATGAGTCATGCGTGCCGCGATAACTGCATAACACGTGATGTTAAACGCCAAGAGCACTCCAAGAAAGATGAGGCTTTGGTGGGCCTGGATGGGACTCCCGTTCCTCAAATACAATGGTCGATCAGACATGCCGGGCGGCCTGAGGAACTTGCACTTCTTGGAGTTGAAGTGCAAGCCAATGGCCTGCAGAGTTTCCTCACTGTCCTTAAGTAGGCGCTGAGCCTGCTCTCTGGACGTGCCAAGAAGAATCAGGTCATCTGCAAAGGGTGTGAGGAACAATTTCCTCCCGTCAGGGGTTATCAGCCATGTGTTCTCACGCTCCTGCCATGTGCAGTTAGTTTTAGCAAGGTAGAAGTCGACGCAGCGGGCAAACAGCTCAGCTGAGTAACTGCTTCCCTGAAGTACTCCTTGCGAGAGAGCTTGATCCCATTTTGTCCCCTGCATGCTTAACGTGACATGAGTTTGAGTGATGATTTCCAGCAGGAGTTCTGCTTCGCGGCATCCCGAGGCCTCCGCCAGAAAGGCTGCCAGCGCTTCGTGGGAGAGAGAATCGAAAGCTGCAGTGATGTCTAGTTTAATGACATAGAGAGGCTTGTTATACTCTTCAGCCAGCTTGATAGCATGTTGGACTGCGCAGACGGAATCAAGAGTCTGTCGACCCGGTATCCCACCAACCTGACATGCTTGGATTTGTGGGAGTTTCGGGCGTAACCTCAGCATGAGTGCCTTCGTAAAGACCTTAGCGACTGTGGGTGACAAGACTATGGGTCGGAGTTCACCTGGGGTACAGGGAGCTGCCGTCTTGGGCAGGAAGGTGACATGATTTGACAACCAAGTGGGGGGCACCGCGCGAATGCCCCACGGTACTGCATTGAACATCTCCAAGAGGTTCACAGACAAGCTGGTTTGAAGTAGTAGTTGTATCGCCTCATAAGAGACCCCATCAGCTCCTGTGCTTTTGTTATGCTTGCATTGAAAGGCAACATCTTGTATCTCCTGCAGAGAGAAAGCATGCGGGTTCAAAACAGGTCCTGCGCGGTGACGGAAAATGGCTAGAGCCAGTCCTCGGGGGCTCGGCTGGTCAGGCGTGTACTTCCTTCTGTAGAACGCTCGCAAGTCAGAGATTGCTTTGGCACTCCCACCTGCTCGCATACAGTACGAGCCATGTGTGTAGGCTGCGGAGTTGCGCTTACGAAAATATGTAAGCGCCCGGAAATCTCCTGCCGCTCCTTGTTCCAGCAGCCCCGTAAGCCACGTGTGCTTGGCAACCTTCCTAGCATCGGCTATTTCTTTGGCGAGTTGCCTCGCTGCCACACCTCGAAGATGTTTACGTCTTTGGTTCATGTCTCTAATTTCAGGTCCATCCACGTATCTACAACTGGTGATCCTGCGAGAGGTGCTGAAGCACACAGATTCGATCTGTGACATATCAAGATCTTGCATTGACCGGTCAAGTTCTTCCGCAAGGGCCTCACATTTAGACGCTAGGGCCGGGGCGTCAGTTCGCCACTTGCCACACTTAGAGTTTTGGAATCTTCTGCGACCTGATTTGCCTACAACTTGCAAGGTGATGCTAACTGCACAATGATCCGATCCCAGGATGATTTCATCCGACCCTCCATGCACGCGATCGTCTGTTTTGGTCATGGAGGGAAGTGAGAACAAAAGAAAGTCGAGACGCGAGCTCGAGCCACGACTATTGCACCAGGTGTCTTGCGTGGGCGTGCTATGCGACAGCCCTAAGTCTCGCAGAAGTTGTCCAAACGGGACACCCCTGTCGTCCACCGAGACGATATCTAAGATATCATAGTTGAGGTCCGCGCACAGACACACCAGGTCGTGATAGCGACGCGCCTGCGTAAAATGAAGAATCTCATCAACCTGGCTCTGCCATACTTGTAGGCAGTCTGCTCTGAGGTCATGCGGGAAGTGGGCAGTCATCAAGAACTGCCTAGTGCCTTGGTGTTTCAAAGCAATCCCTAACCCCGTCGAAAAGGTGCATTTGAATTCCACTCTACTGACCCAATCCGACGGAATCCCGACAGCACTCCCCCGGAAGGCGTGAGAAGGATCACAGTAAAAGAAAGTGAAGCTACGTCCTGCGAGATAAACCTCGTGGTGCAAAACAATGTCGTGAGAGAGGCATTTGGCAGGTAGACCTCCCAGCTCCTGAAGTGCAATAACCTCCGTTCCTGCCAAACCTACAAGATCCCACACTCGAGCAAGATCGTCAAGATTCTTGCCCCTAAGGTTCCAAGAAGCTATGTGTAGAACCGAAGTAGGCTTGGCAAGTTGGTTTCAAGCCACACCCCCCCCCAAGGGGGGAGGCCGACGGCCCGTAGTCCAGCCATGTCTGCTGAAGTGTCTCCTTGTTTCTTCCCGTGACAGTCTCAAAGGCCTGCGACGAGAGGAACCAAACCGTATCGCTTGAGCTTATCAAGAACTTCTTTCTGGAGTTGACGCTTTTGTGACAACGTAGCGTCTTTAGGAAACTGTAGTGATGCCCTCAAGAAGTTGGTACGTCCCGCAGGTCCTGAAACATTCTCAAGGGCAGCCCCGACCCCAGCCGCTTGAAACATGTTGCGGACCTCCTCTTCGGCTTCCCCTGATCTAGCATCAACCCAACCTCCAATAACTAAACCAAGGTCTTGTTGTGGATCTCTGGGCGATGTCTCGAAAGCGCCTCGAGGAGTACGTGGGCTCCGGGGGCTGGGTGGTTGGTGACGTCCCGGTGTGGGAGAGCGGGGCTGCTTCTCGAGGTCTGCTACGACTTTCTCAAGTGCTGCTATGCGCGCCAGGGTGTGGGTTTGTTGGTCTGTAGTCTCTTTGTGGCATGCTTCCAAGTGTTCAATGCGCGTGTCATGTTGTTGAATCGTGGCTCCTAGTTCCAGACAGTAAGAATGGGTTTTGTCACTCTTAACATGAAGACCCTGAAGGGACTTGGAAAGATCCTGAACCCATTCCGGGGCGTCATTAGAGCCACTGCCTCGTTGACACATCCCTGGGAACGGTCCTGGGTCCTTGGCGATCGATGTCGACAGCTGCGGAGGAAGTTCGGCCCTCTGGAGCTCATCCGACCCTGGTTCATCCCCTGCTGTGAGGTCAAAAACTTCGTGGGGACCGAAGGCAGCACTATGGTCGATACGAGACATAGGTTCGTCCATCTGGGTGCTCTGTTCATCCTTGGGTTCTAGTTTGGGCTTCTTGAGGTCAGGAGCCTTCTTTTCTGGATCAGCATCAGAGCTTTCCTGACGAGTAGCAGTGAGGCCTCGTGGGGTCAAAACAGGCTGTTCCAGGACTTGATGATGACTGCCTATCGCGGGCAACTGTGTGATCACAGGTTCGGGTGTCACAGGGTCTACTGTGAGGGGGCCCTGCGTAATTTCCCCCACTCTTCTGCGGTCCGGTCCCCTCGTTCTTTCTCTCTCACGTCCCCTGCCACGTTCCATGTCCTTAGCCATTGGTTTCGAAAGTTCGAGATCAAGAAAGGCAAGGCAGGCAGTGCGATACTCACAATAAGATAAGGCAAGGCAGTCAGTGCAGGAGGAGAGGAGAAGGAAGAGGGAGAGAAGAGAGGAGGGGGAGAAGAAGAAGGCAAGTACAGACAGTGCGTACTGACAGGAGGACTCGGGGCAGACTCAATCTCAGCAGGGGGATTCACTCTCTATCCTGGGACGCTTGAGCCGAACTTGAGCCAAAATGGCTTGAGCCGTAAGTGTTTGTATGAGCCTTTCCACATAATTTATCAAATAATCCTTCTTTGTTATTGCCTTACCCTTCCCTTTCGTTTTCAGTTTTGACATTTCTTCTTCTTGTTCTTCAGTCAGCGTTATTCCTCTCAAATGTAATTGAAATAGTATGTCATCAACCGACACATCGCTTTGTTTCCATCTACCTATATTATCATTATAATCTATTGTTTCTTTAGGTTTTCTGGATTTGGGTGGCACTTGTGTTTCATCATCATCGGTTTCTTCTTCTTCCTCTTCTTCTTCTACTACTTCAGTTGGGGTTTCTAAAGGTGGCATATCGTCATCATCCTCAACGTCAGTAGCGATAGAATGTATCGGAACTCCCACGGGCAATTGTTGGGTATGAACATCTCCTAAGTCGCTTCTAGCATCCTTAGCTACTCTGCCTCGGCTGTCCATCTGACGATTAAGGCCCGTTTCTAATTCTGTTCTTATCGCTTGTTCATATTCTGCGTTAATCATTTGATCTAAGAAGTCACTACCGCCTGACTGATACGCAGAACTTGGAGTTCTACCACCATAACTTAACACCCCCATTGACGAACCCGTCGCCATTGCCTTTTCTCTAAGTTGGTTTTGTCTTAAGTCTTCCTTCACTTTGTCTTCTTCTTGTTTCTTCAAACCTAGAAAATCAACGTTATCAAACTGACTACCAAACTGATTGTTTCTAAATAAGGTAGCCCTTCTGTCAATAACTTGTTCAATGGGTGGCCTGTTGGGATCGCCTTGCTCTTCAATCCTACCTATCAGTTCATCGTAGGTCGGTCTAAATCTTAGTTCAGATTTTAATGTTTTAATCATATAAAAGATATTAGATTATTTCCGCCATTATATTTTTTAATTCTTTTTGTCTCTTTTCTAGTTCTTCCTTTGTTCTTACTGGCATCATCGGCCTCTCCAACTGACGATTAACGGTGTCTAACTCTCCTTGATATATTGCTTTCTTCTGGTGTTGCAACCAATCATTACGAAGTCTAACATTTTTGCCTCGGTTCTCCGCTTCTTCAATCATCATTTTCATATCGTTCATATATTTCCTACGAGATGCAACGCCGAATGTATCATCAATATCGTAGTATCTTTGGACTTGGGGTTTGCGTTTGAATTCCGCTTTGCTTTTAAACATACTCATTATTAATATTAATTTAGATAATAATTAATATTAACAATAATTAAAACATACTGGATCTGAACCGATTTATCTTTTCTTGTTTTGCTTGTTGTCTTAACCTTTTGATTTCATTATATGACTGATGTAGTAATTCTGTAGCCGTTGGTTGTCTCACTGCTTCTTTCATTCTTACAGGCTTTTCTTGTTCCACTTGTTTGTCAGAACTTGGAACACTTGGAACATTTTTCACTTCGTGATTTCTTCCTGTAGTTTTTGTTCTACCTTAGATCCATAACTTGCCTTCTGCTTATTTACTGGTAGTGCTTCTGTTGGTTGCCCCTTGCAATAATGGGGGTGTGTGTTTTTTAAACTTTTCGGCAACATTTTTTTTACAGGCGTTACATTCAACTAACTCAACCACTTTAACAGCCCTAGGTAATTTTGTAGCCGTTGCTTTGGTTTTTGGTGTTGCTTCTTCTTTTGGTTGTTCTTCATTAGCTTCTTTAATTTCTTCTTCTGGTGCTTTTTCAGGCGCTTCTTCAATAATTTCATTTGCTACTGTTTCGGTTGCTTCTTCATTTTTAACCTCATTAACCTCTTCACTACTCATTATTAATATAGTCTAGATTTTTCTAATTAGATATTTATTATCCCCTAAAAAATGTTAGTGTAAATGAAATATCCACCCCGTTTAAATTTACAATTTGGTTAAGGTGGTCAGTTAGTCTAAAATTCAATCGGCGTAGCATTTTGCCTGATACATTAATATAATCTTCGGCGCTTAATTCATTATCGTTAATGACACCTAAATAGGGAACATNAGGTGGTCAGTTAGTCTAAAATTCAATCGGCGTAGCATTTTGCCTGATACATTAATATAATCTTCGGCGCTTAATTCATTATCGTTAATGACACCTAAATAGGGAACATTTACTGGGACGTTTTTGACTATGCTTGAATTTCCCGCCACTGTTAATTGGTCGTAGTTGCTTATTTCGTTACAATGTAAATATAAATTCTTGAAAGGGGCCAAATCAATAAAATTAGTCACATAAGGCGCTACATTTGTATAAGCATCAGTGGCGGGTGTTGTGTTTCCAATTACTCGGTTAATTGAACTTAAGTTATTTACATCAACAGGATCACTAAAACTACCTGCTAGCGGTGCTACTTCTCCATCAGTTAAAACAACATAGATGACCGTAGAATAGTTGGAACTGAATGTATATTTGTTAGTGGAACTGCTATAGCTTATTGAATAAGTGTTGGGTCTATCCACCGTATCCACCAAAAGATTTAAAGCGATCTCTATCGTTTGTGCCAAATCCACCGCTGTGTAATTGCCTTCTGGTATGGATATTTTACGATAAGTGATCCCCGCTATAACTCCAGGCGGTATAACTTGGTGTCTAAAATATAAACTGTTATTAGTGCTATTGATTGAATACCAAGAATGGGGGATGCTTACCTCGTGTATTTGACATAGCATATTCTCTTCCAACTGCACCGTTTCCGGTAGGTCAATAGTAAAATTTGATGAAGTGCCACTTACTTTATAGTAGCTGTCAATATAAACCTTCTTGAACTTAAGCGTTATTATTATATGACAAAATAATTTATAGTCTATTTTAATAATGTTTAAACACAAACGGAAAGATGATTTTGAACCATACGAAGCACCCAACACGAGAAGCAACATTCACAATGAAGTAAGTGAAGAATTAGCAGGGACGGNATGTTTAAACACAAACGGAAAGATGATTTTGAACCATACGAAGCACCCAACACGAGAAGCAACATTCACAATGAAGTAAGTGAAGAATTAGCAGGGACGGAGACCTTCTTAACTGATACCCAAGGATTGAAACTAGCATACGAAAACCCCGATGGAATTTATCAAAATGGTAGTATCTTATACATAGCAGGAACTAAAAGCGGGAGAGATGTTTATGATGATCTAAAATTACCACTTTATCAAACGAGACACACCAANAAACCCCGATGGAATTTATCAAAATGGTAGTATCTTATACATAGCAGGAACTAAAAGCGGGAGAGATGTTTATGATGATCTAAAATTACCACTTTATCAAACGAGACACACCAAAAGATGTAAAGATGTAGATAAATTCATCAAAGACGGCGCGATTGAAATTGACGGTAAGAAACATTATGGAATTACCGACGTCATTAGTCACTCATTGGGTTCGGCTGTCGGACAACAAATAAATAATGACTATAACAATATATTTAGAAGTCGCAGTTATGGGTCTCCTTTTGTTTCAAGTCAGTTGCCAGAAGATACCGGAACAAATCTAAGAATAAGAAAGACGGGTGACGTTGTTAGTATGTTTGATAGTGGCAGTTTAACAATAAATAAATCAACTTTAGACCCGCTGCAAAATCATTCTTATGAAGATATAGGCAATGTTCATAACAAAGCAGGCAATTTACCTATAACAACTGATGAATTTTTATCACAATTTAATTCACATCTCAATAATATTAATAATGTTTCATCCAAAATCAACAACATATGAACAGATGGAAAAGAAACCGAAGGAGAAGAAATTCAAACAAAACGCTTACGAAGAGGTAAGGAAACTCATAGAACAAAATGAAGGCAACGACACCGTCAATGAAATTAAAGTTAAGAATAAAGCCAAGAAACAAGAAAATATTGAGTTTAAGTTTAATTTATTTGATTAATTGTATAACTTTAATTTCTACTTTTGTTTATATAATATGGAAACGTTTGCACGGGAGATATTCTCATTGACAACCTCTCATTTAAATTAAACAAAGGTTCAAGCTATATTACTGATAGAAGAAGTGTTACATTTTGGCCGTCTGGTTCAAACATTTATAAACCTACAAGTGGTAACCGTGTATTGAAATTTTCATTAAACGCAGAAGATAATGCTTGGTTAGACCCTCAAAGTGTAAGAATATTTTTTTACATTACAAAATCTTGACCCTGGAACATATAATAACAAACTTCGTCCATTATCTCCTCCTTATAGTTTTTCAGACGAATGCGAATTATAGCAGGTAATCAGGTTGTAGAAGATTTTGATAATTATAACCGAGTTCATCATATGTTCTCTAAAATGATGTCTTAAGGAGCACGAAAAGATGAAGCAAACGAAGGGTTCGGTTACAGATATGATGATGAAATTAAAACTCTCGTGAATGACAACGATACAAGATTAAAACATGAAGTTAATGGTTTAACTTGTCAAGGCTTTAAGGATAAAATGATTGTTGGATTTAAGCCCTTATGTGGTTTATTCAGTCAATTTAAGTATTTACCATTAAAATATATGGGCAATTTAACAATTGAACTAGAATTAGTGACTAATGCTACCGATTGTGTAATTAACCCTGAAGATGTTACAACGGCAGATGCCGTAGGGAATAGGTTTGTAACTGATGTTAATGCTGCCACAGAAGCAGACGCTGAATTTAGAAATACAAGCGTTGATTGGGAAATTAATTATGCTCGTGTTGTTTGTGATGTTTGCACCCTTGATAATAATTTAAATAATGAATATGTCAAACATCTTTTAGAAGGAAAAAGCCTACCCATTACTTATACAACTTATATTACACAATTTCAATCAGTAAAAGGCACAACTGATATTAACGTCCAAGTCATCCGTTCAGTATCAAAATTAGTTGCATCATTCATTACATTTTACAAAGAAGGAGACCCAAGCACCGGTTGCGAATACTGTGACAAAGAATTTTGTCGTTTCTACCACCCACAACAACAATCAGACGAACAAACTGAAGGAATTTATGACAATAATTTTGATTTACAAATGCATATACAATTGGGTTCTAAACTATATGCCGAGCATCCGATTACATCACTTCAAGAATGCTATTACCACTCAAGAAAGGCATTAAATCTTCCAATGTTGCATCAACATTCAATGTCAATTGATTTTAGACAATATCGTGACCGTCAATTTGTATTTGGGTTTTCATTTGAAAAAGTGCCTGATAGTTCATATACTGGAATTAATACACGCGCTGGACAACAGATGTTAGTAAAAGTTAAACCAGCAAATGCTTCAATAACAACTACTGCTATGCCTGATAATATTTATATAACATTACTGTCGGAACAAATATTAGAAATAAAAGACCTCGGTTTGAAAGTTTATGACTGATTTTGAGATATATTTAAAGACAAATTACCTAGTCTAGTTATTAGTTAATATGCCGTCAAAACCCATGGAATACAGTAAAACACATTTCTATAAAATTGTGTGTAAAGATTTAAACATAAAAGACTGCTATGTAGGTCATACCACTGATTTACAAAGCGAAAATCGCAACATAAGAACCACTGTAATAGTCCTACAACTCGTGTCCACAATATGCCAGCATATCAATTCATTCGTGAAAATGGCGGTTGGGATAATTGGCAAATGGTATTAATCAATACTGGAAACTGTGAATATTCATTGGAAGCGAAGAAACGAGAAAGAGAAAACATAGAAAACTTGAATGCTTCACTGAATAGAGTTAGACCTTTTATAACAACAGAAGAGGCGCGTGAAAAGAAGAAGGAAAATGCTATTAAATACTACAAAGAAAATAAGGAACATAAAAAAGCATATCGTGATGCCAATAAAGACAGAAAGAAGGAATATAATAGACAATACCGAGAACAAAACAAAGACAGTATAGCAGAACGAAGAAAACAAAGTTATGAACAACACAAAGAAGAAATTAACAAAAGACGAAGAGAAAAATATCATCGGTTGAAACAGTTAAACAATCAACAAGAAAGTTAATATTAATAAAATAAATTTCTGTTTTATTAATATTGACTATTGACACTAACATTAAACAACACAAACACATTAACGGCAGATCATATTATTGTCAGTGGAACTAATTTAAGTGACTTATATGCAACAAAACAGAATTAGGAGACATTGACACAGCATTCAAGCAAACACAGACGCTATTGATATTCTGAACACTAAACAACTGCAAAACTTCAATAACATTGATGCTATCAATGATGACCTAACTAACAATTACCAAACGAACACAATGTTAAGTAGCCATTTTTACAATAAAACAGAGATTGACACAACATTTACTAACTATTATACATCAACGCCGATAGACACAAATTTATCTACCAATTATCAAAATAATACATTATTAGCTACCAACTGTTATAATAAAGGTGAGGTAGATACATTAATAGCTAGCAGGTGCTGGTGGTAGCGGTGGTTATACCGATACAGAAATTGATAATCTACTAGCGTTAAGAGTTCCATTAAGTGATTTTACTGACCGCTTTAAAACAAACCCCGTTATTGATTGTAGCGCCCCAACTATTATTCACACGGGCTTAACATTGAATAATGAAACAATAAATATACCACCGACCACGGGATTATTATTTAGTAGTCAGTTTGGTGGAGGGGATAAAGTTGTATCAGTATTTAAAAACGCTACAAATTATGTAACTTTACAAGGAAATAAAATTATGACTAATGCTACAAGTGATGACAGTGTAGTAGATTTGGATTTAAATCCATCAGGAAATGTTAATATTACTAATGATTTATCGTTATCTAATTTAACAGCAGACGGAATTAGTCTAACTAATAATATTAATATTGGTGGTAGTATTGAATTAAGTGATGGTAACACAAGCATAGAAAGATACAGTAATGCTACAAAATCAAACATATCATTGGATNCAGCAGACGGAATTAGTCTAACTAATAATATTAATATTGGTGGTAGTATTGAATTAAGTGATGGTAACACAAGCATAGAAAGATACAGTAATGCTACAAAATCAAACATATCATTGGATTTAACAACAGACCAAGAAGCACTAAGGCCAATGTTAGGAGCGTCAACAGATACGGACACTAATACATTTATTGAATGTAATAATGCAACAGGAGGAACAACAGTATTTAAACCTACTTATTTTAAAGAGACTATAAATTATGAAAACGACACATCTAACATTTCCAATAATTCAGGACTTACACTTTATAAAAATACAACAGACGCCACTAATGTTTTGACGGTAAAAAATGCTCAAGGCTATATAAGATTTAATTCATTTAATATTAATGCATATAACACGAGTAATGACAGTTCTTCGTTACTTTTATTGAATACAGCAAATGGTAATGGTGTTTATTGTTTAANATTTCAAAATACATCAACCTTTAATGGAAATATTCATATTAACAGCTCAGGTAGAATATTTCAAAGAGCAGACGCCAATAATTCATTAAATGTTATATCAACAAATGAAATTAATTTTTCATTACAAAGTAATAGAGCAGATGACCCTACAACATCTTCTATTGCTTTACAATAAAACGACACTAACGGAATTACTATTAACAGAGCAGTTACGAATAATCAGACTTTTAATAGTATAGGAAAAATAACAGCAGAAGCAGATTTAGATGTATGGGGAAACTTTAAACGGTAGTGATTATGATCTAGATATAAGAAATGGAGACACAGACAGAGCAATTAATTTTATTATTGGAACGATAGGAAGCACACCGGAGTTATCATTAAGCGAAGCGAAAGTTACTTTATTAGGTAATCTAGAAATAACACATGATGATATAACAGGACAGCAACGAGTATTAATAAATAATCCAGATGACAGCGGATGGATAAGATTAAGTAATAATAACTTATCAACATTAGACGCAACAACAACAGGCGTTGATGTTTATGGTGACCTTTCATATACAGGGTCGTTAATTCCTTCATCGGATAAAAGATTAAAGAAAGACATAAAAGAAGTAAATAGTAAAAAAGCAGTAGAGTTAGTAAAATATATTAAACCGAAAACATATCATTTTAATGATGACAGACAACAAGGTAAATCGTGTATTGGATTTATTGCTAATGATTTTATGGAAACGAAAAAGATGCCAGATGAATGGCAGAATGTAGTGAAAGAAGGAAAAGATGGCTATTTAAAATTTGATTATACAACATGTGTGCCAATTTTATGGAGTGCGTTGCAGGCACCAATAAATGAAGTAGATAAGTTGAAAAAAGAAGTAAATAAGTTGAAGAACATTATATGGGTTCTACATCTTCTAAGTCTTCTGCTACTGAAAATATGAAACAAATAAAAGAGTTAGATATTAATGAAAAAACAAGAACAGATATGTTGTTATTTAATACCTTGAAAGATGTTATTGAAAGAGTTACAAATTAGAAGAAACAAAAAAGCGATAAAATATACTATAAACTACCTGCTATAAACTTGTGTAGTTACTCGTTGATTTAATTAATAATATTGCCAATAAATAATATTATTAATCACCTATTTCCAAGCGCTGTTCAAAGTTAATGAAGAACATGTTACTAACTTCGTTCATATTCTTCAGTCTAAAAATAAACAAAGCAGATGCATTTAACCTAATGATGGGAGCCAATACATTATACTTCTGCGTGGATAAAATGCACGAGATGGCATTATGGCGACCCCTAGTGAATAATCCGTGTAACAAGCTTNCATTTAACCTAATGATGGGAGCCAATACATTATACTTCTGCGTGGATAAAATGCACGAGATGGCATTATGGCGACCCCTAGTGAATAATCCGTGTAACAAGCTTGAGTATCTTACAAATGTGGGATCGTCGGCGAAGTCATCCACCACTAACAGAATGCTAAACAAATCTTTTTGCTTATTCTTCTTCTGAAAATCAATGACTTTATGCTGAGTGTCTATGATCTTCTTTAGCGCCACCGGATCGTATTCCTCGTAATAAAGCTGTTCTTTTTCGGCATCCACCTTCATTACATCCCTTATGTATTTCTTTACTGCCGACCTAGTGTCATCAACATGAACACTGGGAGAGAAGATGTATATTCTCTTAAATGACCCCCTGTAGATTTTTAATATCAAGTTCTGTATCAATACTGTTTTACCACCTGTTGAAGAAGGCACACATAACATCCGCGCGGGTAGCTTCGGCATCATATCAAACTTGCTGTTTTTATATCTATATTCGGGTATGTCTATCGGTTCTACTTTAGGTATTTCTTCACTCATTAACTAATAAGAGAAAAATATCTGTTATTATAATGAACAAGTATTTAGAAGCGATTGAGGATATTGAAGAAATTGAAAAGATTGTAATACAAGACACCAAGCTTAAAAGGTGTTGCACCGCTTCTTTAGAATTGCTTAAGGCAGTTCTTGAGTATTTAAAAAAATCTAAGAAAGTATAATGAGCGACAATCATAGGGAATCTAACGAAGGTGGCTTCCACTTAAACACAGATGGATTAAACTGCTTACCTTGTAAATGTAGAAAAAAACTTTTCACAAGAAACTAAGATAAACAACGAAGGTAAACCAATCATTGAAGACAGGAGTAGTTGGAAGATGGGAAGAGGAATTACACCCGATGAAAACGACATATTTAAAACAAGCCCACAAGATAATGAAGGTGTTGATACAGCGACCACCGGGTGGGGATCACGAAAGCCTACGCCAGA